>JAFFZR010001792.1:0-15019 GCA_018397195.1 Lethrus apterus
AGATTCATCCTCGTCATCACTCTCATCATGATCTGATACTTTTTCATCCGAATCTGAAGACGAGTCTATTACTATTTTCTTAGATTTGAGCAACTGCTGTTTACCTTTTGTTTTTCGCTTTTTAGCCATGGTTTTAGCTTTTGCTCCAATTTTTTGTTTTTTAGCCAACTGCTTATTTTTAAGTTCTGTAATGTTATTTGTTTCATCAAGGATTATCGCGACATTACGAGATCTCTTCTTTAGGGTAGTCACAGCTGAAGTTAGTGGTATTGGCGAAGTTAGTTAGAAGTTTTCCTGCACTTCTCTTTGTTGAGGGTGGTGTTGTTATTCTAGAACTGCCTGGCTGAGGTGTCTGAGGTCTATGTGGCCCAAAAGGACTTGTTTGTGGAGGAGTAATAGTAGGCGTATCTGTCAGCACTGGATTTGAGGGAACGTCTTCACATATAAATGCATAGTCTGGTATAGCATCTGGATTGAAAGGGATAATGCCAGTTGAACTGAAACCTGATACGGCGTTTTTATATTTTGCTGCAAAATTCCATGCCTCCCCGAACAACTTTCCAAACTGAAGTCGGTTTATCTTTTTTGTGGGATTATTCGTCATAAAATTCTTACAAGCTTTGTAATAATAACATTTAAGGGACTTGAAGAAAGATCTGTCTAAGGGTTGTAAAAAGTGTGTCGTATGACTAGGAAGCCAAAGAAGAAGAATATTTTGTTCTTCTGTGTATTCCAACATTTCGACAGAGTTGCAGTAGGAGTTGTGGCCATCCAAAATTAACGAAGTTGCATAGTCCCTTGGCTTGCGAGGCACAAAGTGATACAACGCTTACTTACCATCATACAATGTGCTTATCTTTAACAAAATCAAAACAAAAAAAACAATAATTCTTAATATTTGACTGGTCCATATATACCGTTTATCGTTGGACCATCTAACCCAAATGTACGGGTTAGATGGACCAGCTGACATTCAGCTTGCAAAATGCCCGACGTCACTATTTTAAGGATAGAATGAAGAAATTGGCTTTTATTTTTTGATCTAGAAAAGTTTTGGTTGAAAAAAGCAACTCCCAATATGACACACTCACATTCATTATATATACGTCAAAAATTCGACCCTAACAAGAAATAAAATATGATTATAACTTATTTTTTGGACGACTCACGTTCACCGCAACAACACCACTTACAACCACTGATGAAATAAACACACTAATGGAATCCTATCGCCCTCTTATAAATAGTTACAGAAATACAGCGCTGGCCCATCTAACCCGGTGGTCCATCTATACCGGAATTACCCTATCAAATCTTTAGCAGACTATTTTTTTTTTTTGAACATTGTTAAATAACTCGCGCATTAAAAGTTATCTAGAATTGAAATATTAAAAATGTTGTCCTCTAAAATGTACAGCGTGTCAGCACGACAGGTACAAGCCATCAATACCGACGTAAAAGTATCGAAAAAGAATAGTTTCTGGCCCCCACAGAGATGTAGAAAATGATCACTGCCGGACGGAGGCACAAAAAATTATTACTCGAAAAAGATTACACACAAATTAATTCTTTATTGGTTGCATGCTTCATAATCAAGAGATAGGTAAGTATAATTTCAAGCAATTAAAACTAGGAATTCGTGATTAATCAAAATTGCAATATAAAATATCTGAATACAAATTGAAATTGGAATTTTTCCTTACAATAAACATTCCAGCGAATAGTTTTGTCTATAAAGGAATCAAATGTTTCTTTATTGTAGAGGGTGCATCTTTAGGTTTTGGTTGTGAAAAATTTTTAAGTTAGTAAATCCAAATAAATTTTATATTTAGACACGAATGTGGAAAATCATACGGATGTGTACGTACGTAGTACATTTTATGTTATTACGTAAAAGATTTTATCTAAATTCATTTTGCATTTTGGTATAAATAGGAACGTATGTGGAGCATGCTGGCGCCATAAAATTTTATACGATTCATAAACGTTGTTATGAGCATATTGGATTCGATTTTCTTCGCGTTGGAACAAACAGAACTGGTAAAATATGAAAATAAGGGAGCCAAACCCGTTCATCTTCGGCATTTTTTTAAAATAAATTATTTTAATAAATAATGAATTGTCACCAAAGGAAATATTATTTATTTTGGGCAATTTTTCGAATTCAAAGGTCTCCCAAAATCCGAAATGTATATTTCTAATTTTTTTAAATAATCTTAAACCGGCGACTTTATGTGTAAGAAATTTATCGCTCGACCGCGCAAAAATTAAAAATAGTCGACACGCGAAAAATATGTTTCCGTAAATCAAATTGCGCAAAATTTCGCCCGTTAGTGTAAAAACGCAGTTCTTATAAATAAATTCGTACATTCGTGAGTTCTGTCTTCGTTTTCACGTCGCAAAAAAGATCAGTCCTATCGCGAATATGACATGCGTAGGATGGATAACGTAACCCCAGACGACTTGATATCCGATGACCGTATCCGTCGCGCATTGTTTTTGTTTTTTATTTCCTATAGTCGCAATTCGCACATGAACGCTCATAAACAATTGATACATTTCAACGTTGCTTTTGTTTATGTTGTGATCGGGTTGACGTGAATGTTTCAAACGGCTTTTGCAACGAGGGTGATAACCTCAAATCTAGCACACTATCGGCCGTTTCATTGCAAAAAAAAAAAAATGAATGGTTGGTGTATGTGGGTGTCGATAAGTCCACACGACTTATCAACGTAAGAAAAGTTGGGATCCCACATATTTAACACCCACACATTGATTCTTAAAATAAATAAATAATTTTGCATAATTATGTAAATTTAAATGATTTAACCCTTTGACTACCAATTATGTTTTTTTTTTGGATTTTTTTTTTATCTTTAGCAAGTTTATTTGGTAGGCTCAGTAGTAGCTAAAATGCCTTCGACAGATTTTTAACTTAATGGCGGATGTCAATTTGGGGGTGGGACAATTTTGTCCCATTGGTACGGTACGGATGGGACAACATGTCCCAACGGTATAATATGCGCGGGACAATACGTCCCACTGGTATAATTTGGATAGGACATTATGCCCCAATGGTCTTGTGTAGGAAACTCTTTATTCATATGTATATGAAAACACATATAAAATGATTGAAATATTTATAATATTATTATAAATGTCAAAAAAAAAAGCTTACGATGTGTGATAAACTGTGAAACAGTCCTTGCAAAGGGGAACTCGACACATCTGGCATAGTTGTTTGGTTACCAGTTCGTAGAAATTTTATTCCACAATTTATAAATTTCACTTTATTACAAAAGACGCATCAACAGGTTGAACAAGTGAAATAACCTTTAGTAGAAAAAAACAGCTGATAAATTACTCGACTTGTCAAACAAAACCTTCCCAAATCCAAAAGGTGCTGCGATCTGTGAACTACTCGGTGAACCACTAACCAAGTAGACCTTACTAAACTACTAAGTTATTCTAACGACCTCAATAGCCACTGGAATTTTTTGAAGTCCCACTGGGACATATATGTCCCATTGGGAGTCAAAGGGTTAAGAACCTTGAACCAAGTTTAGAATTTTACCAGCCACGTAACTTAATTTATTGTTGGTTGCAAGTTGATCAACGAATATTATCGTGAAATTTTACCCGACGTCTATTTCACTAAAACTGTACTTTTGTTCATTCTGCATAGAAGCTTTCGAAGAATATTTTAAAATTCATTAATTCCCAACATGCGTGCAGACTTCGAAGAATACACCAAAGAGAAATACGCGAATACCAATGCTGTTATTTCGTATCGCGTATCGTACAATTTGTGCAACATTTTATAATTCAAACGTTGTTAAAGCATATTAATAAAAAAATAATAATAATAAAAATAAAGATATATGTTAATATTTTCAGAAAATATTTATAATGTTAAGATATATAAATTGTGAGAATTTAGTTTTAACATAAAAGTTTTATAATTTTATTTATTAATTTCTGACAATTTCAATTCAGTTTGAAATTATAGGGCTACAAAAAATATCTTTCATGTTGTTCGTTTTTTACAATAAATATCAGTTTCAAGAGAGATTGCTTTTTTTTTGGCTGGAAATATAACCTTTCCGTATTTACATTATACGCCTCTATTTCATTTGTGTAAAGACAGCCTTAATTACATAAACACATTCAAATAGTGTTTGGGGCAAATAAATCCATCCAGTTCTGTAAATATTTATCTAAAACCGTACACGTCGACATACCGTACGTCTGGCCTAAGTTTTGTTGTTCCCGTTACTTGAAGAGACTAGCGATTTCAAGAGCGTCGTTTTAAATATAAAATCACACGCATTAAACGCAGCCAGAAGCTGCAGGCAGCATCGCGGTCCGTTTATTTATCGCAAACTTGACCGCAGACAAGAATGAATTGGCGGATGTGCAACGCCCGCCTCTGATATTGAACTTGCCTCTCGACTCGAAGAGAAAATAGTTGCGGTTGCGGGCGATCAAGTTGTGTTCAGGGCCTCCGGCCACGCATATACAATAGAGACGTTTTTACAATCACAAGCCGGATTGTACGCAAAAATGGTCACAACGTGATAAATCACAAACCGTTTCTATCGGACTGTTTAATATTACAGAGACTATTCATGAGTTCTTTCTCGATCGTCTTATCTTGATCTCGGCTATTTTTCAATCGGTACGACGCTTGTTGCATTTTTTCGCACGCGGCTTACATATCTAATCTGACCACAAAATCTGCATTATATTAGATGAAATCGACAATATAATAGCTTACAGTAAAATAAATACTAAGTTAGCTTGCGAATATTCTACCCAGGCGTGTTATCTGCCATAGTGAACGACTGCGATTTTTTAAAATTTTTTATTCATCATTTAAATTTTATTATGCTGTGCTTTCATTTGGTGTGGGATTTTGTGATTAGTTGTAACATAACTGGATACGACAAAGCCAGAGTTTTAATTGATCACACGTAGAAATAAAATTTTAGAAATTCTTTAGGAGTACATTTTGTTTATTCAAGCACATATCCCTAGTTTTGGTGTAGAAATTTAGTGTTTTATTTTCATAGTTATGATAATTCTTAGTAATAAATATTTTAATTATGATGGCCATATACAGGGTGAGTCACCACCGACGGGACGGAGTTTTAAGGCGAAACGGCATATATTCTCCAACTTCTGTTGCAGGTGGATTATGTAAGTTAATAAGGGCTACATTTTAAAAATATTTTCAAATATACAGGACGCTCTAAAAAAGAGTGACATATCAAAGTTATACTTTTTCTTATGGAACAGCCTGTATTTCAACACATTTTTGAATTGTACGTAAAAAATAAGCCAGACTTTCATAAGGGTTCCCTATACCTAAATACTAAGTGTTCTGATTTATTTTTCGAAAAAAAAAATATTACCCACAAAGGAAAATAATTATGACAAATTTGCTTTTAGACCTAGATAATAGACCAGTCCCTTAATTTATTCAGCAATTTACTACTACAACTTTTTCTACGGGGTGATTGATTGATTACATTAATTATAATGAAGCATACTGCATAAAACTAATATTTTGGGCACTTTTAGGAAATATTCCTTTAAATATGAGACGAAAAATGCCCAAAATACCTAAATAACTTCAAAACTTAAAGATTTAGGTATAGGGAAACCTTATACAGTTTGAAAGACAATTAAATTTGCTGCACGATAAACTTATAAAATACGGGGTGTTCCATTTAAAATAAGCCCGATATTACAGTTTGAATTGCTAATAATGGTACTAAAAATTCTGAACAGCCTGTAGAGAAAGTTGTAGTAGTAGATTACTAAATAAATTAAGGGACTGGTCTATTATCTAGGTCTAAAAGCAAATTTGTCATAATTATTTTCGTTTGGGGATAATATTTTTTTTTCGAAAACGTTACATTTTAAGAAAAATCGAAATAAATCAGAACACTTAGTATTTAGGTATAGGGAACCCTTATCCCTTACCATTGTCTGGCTTATTTCTTACGTACAATTCAAAAATGTGTTGAAATACAGGGTGTTTCGTAAGAAAAAGTATAACTTTGATATGTCACTCTTTTTTGGAGCGCCCTGTATATTTGAAAATATTTTTAAAATGTAGCCATTAATAACTTACATAATCCACCTGCAACAGAAGTTGGAGAATATTTGCCGTTTCGCCTTAAAACTCCGTCCCGTCGGTGGTGACTCACCCTGTATTTGTAAAAAAAATGGACATTCTAAATCCATTTAAAATTTCATATATTGTTCAAAATTACCCTTCAAATAATTTGCCTTATTGGTTCGTATAACACATACCATTTTTATGTTGTTGTTGTTTTCTTATAATACCCATGTCGGAATTTTGTTTCATAGGTTGGCTATTTTATTCACAATACAATTATGCATACATAACAAGTCTCACCTATACGGAGATCATACGTCCATCATTTAAGAGGGTAGTACCAATATTTAAAAAAAAAGTAATAATGTGATTGTTTAAAATGCTAATATTTTATAATAAAATTTATTTATAAAGCTCTTTAGTTTTAACGAAACAAATAAACGTAACCTGCCTTTTTTATTGTGAAACAATTTTTCGAATGAAAGGTGATGTGTAAGAAAGGGAGGGAGAGAATAAACATGTGCAAACAATTTTATGCACCATCGTTTGTTTGCTTGATGCTTCAAACACATAATTAAATAATTTACGTATGCATTTTACAATTTTACGAGTTACAGCCGACCAACACTTAGCAATCTTATATGTACGTGAGAATCAGACTTGACGAGAAAAAAAACTGAGAAACTGAACATAAGAGACATTTGCCATTTGCTGCCAGGTGGCGATAAGGTAATGCATCTTTGCTGAACATGAATATTTAATGTGCAATAACTTTATTTATTTTTTTACGTAATCCATCGTTTCTGGACCACCTGCTTATTCCTACGCCGTATCTAGTTTCCATTTAAAACGATTTTTCATCAAGTGTATCGGAATGTCAGAGCCGTATCTACTATCTGTATCAAGGTGCTTATTAATCGCACCGATCTCTTTCTGTTTCGTGCGCGCTCGACACATACCCAATGTGTAACGGTTAACGAAGGAAAAAATCGCAATCGCTTCCCGTTCGACGATAATCTCGGCTTTCGCTCGACATGTGCATACATCTCCTATCCACTCTACGGGCAAAACGTGTTAGGCTATGTGTCACGAAAAATCCTCGCGTCCCAACGCCAACGGGGAGAAAGAGACCATGAGCGAAAGAAGGTTCATGCGGAAATCGCGGGGGATTTTTACGACCGCGATACATGGCAACACAAACGAGTTGCCGTTCGCGATTGTTTATTTTGCCGTGGTTTCCTGTGCGCACAACGCTGGAGATTACGGCCATGTTTTATCTATCGGTCGAGTCGGCCTACACACAACTTGCATGAACCAAGTACGACGATAAAAGATTGAAATTGTGCTACAAATCATTTAACGATCCACACAAATTGTTTGTACACGTTTCCTATCTTATTTGAATAGCACATGAAATCTGTACATTAAATATATACAGGTGAGATAAAAGTATGGTAAATGGTGATGGTAAATTAACAAATTTTTCTACCTAATACTGTAATCAATATGATGAAATTGACGATATTGTAGCCTTTTATCTTTTTCAGTTGAAAAATTTTCTCCAGATGCTGAACACGGCGCGGCGGGAACAATAAGGAAAGTAAACGTTGAACATTTTAAACATTTTGTAATCAAAATAGCATCATTTATTGGCTAATCCCCATACAAAATATTCAAAAAAAAAAAAAAAACGATTTATTCCAAACCATACCGTAATCAAAAGATTGGTATATAAGGATTCATTGACAAGAAGATAATTTTGGTCTGAACGAGGTGTCACCAAAATTAGCTCTATTTGTCTATTATACACAAATTATTGTTGAAAAATAATTTAATAAAATTCCATTTTAAGCAGCATTATATGAATCCTCTAGTTTCAAAACCCCCTAAATCCACTTTGGTGACTTTTTCAGAAATTAAGAAAAACTGTGTAACTAACTTGTAGAGGTAACACGTTAATGATTTTTTTCCCCCAAATTGCTATACAGTATTAGATCCTAAAATGACACAGCGGACAAACAATATACTTACAAGAAAGTCACAATTTTGAATATAAAAGGATTTAGTGGGGTTTGAAGCCAATTATTGAATTTAATGGAATTTGTAAGTCAATATTGTGGATTGCGTGTGTTTTGATTCCGAACAAAGTAGGTTTGAAAAAAGGGAAAGCGTAACAATAAAAAAAAACAAAAGAAAACTTTTTATTATTGAAAAACAACAAGAACGAAATGAAATTAAACTAATAGATCCGGATTTATATTAACCAAAGTTGGAGTTGTAGCTTTGTTTATTCACGTTCTGATTGGCTGATGTGGATTTAGTGGCGTTTGAAAATTATTTCCAACAGATTTGGTGGCGTTTGAAACTAAGGCAAATTTTAACAGTGATTTCTAAATGGAATTTGTGTGATTTGACATTATTAGAGTTTACAAATCAGTAGAGATTTTCATAAGGATCCTGTTATGCTATCTAACTCATATAACATTAAAAATGGATGTAGGGGGTTTTGAAACTAGAGGACTCATATGCGCTATAACATAACAAATATTAGGAAAAGCATCAATTTAGTTGTTCAATTGTGCCTTTACATTATTCAAAGCAGGCCGTTTTTTTTTTTGAATCTATTTTCGAAAGACATTCCTCTCGACGTAACGAAGATGTGTTTCGGTTTCTTCGGCGACGGTAGCTCATAAAATTAGACGAGGCACGCGACTGCCAGGACTGCCAGGATTTTTCTTCCGAGTACAGACGTTTCGTTTCGTTTTTGTGTCGTCTAGTTCGACGCCGTCGCCTACTGACGATAAAAATCACCGTGACGCACCTGCGCCGTCGTCTTCACTCAAAGCCAAGGAGCAAATCACACGACGACGCGTTTGGCACCCCCGCTTCGCCGCACTCGTGTATATATAGCGGTGGCCTTGATTTCTAAATTAAATTCCTCCGACGTAAAAATGATGAAAAAGTCTTGCCTGCATGTGCGGCCTCTTTTCCCATCAATTTGAACTGTTACTCCGGGCGCACGACGGACGTTAAAAATGCCACGAGTTATGCAAACTTATAAAAGATTGATCGGGGATTATTTGTAATGTATCGCCGGTTATGTGTTGTGTACATCTGGTGTTTTAGTTCTTCTTAAAAAGCAATTTTATTGAAATAATTTTTTCAGCAGCCGATTTATTTATTTATTTATTTATTTTTTTATATAAAATAACATTTAATAAAAAAATTATGATAGCATAATTTGATAAAAATGTTATTAGCCAGTCGAAAGTTTTCAAAAACTACATGTAAAACCTTTGGTCTTGTAGAGCAAGGCTTCGATTTTCTAATAATGAATTTCCAACTCATAATTTTGAAATAAATAAACCTTCAGCGAAGGGTCGGTTATTCCACGATCAATTTCCAAAGGTTAGTCTAAAAAATATTTCAATAAATCTGCAGCACAATTTTGAACTTATTAGTACAACTCAATTTTTTTTTTTTTTTATTGCAGGAAAATTATTTTGTACTTTTCCATAACGCTTGTTCTTATTATTTCGAGAATAATTATTTTTGTTAAAAATGGGAAATTGTCGTAGAATGTTAAAGTACTCGACAAGCATTAGAAATAATTCCAAGTGAACATGTTTCTTGTGTTTCTTCTTCACCTTATGTGTATTTCTTTCATCTCATGAAAGCTAACGTGAAACCAATAATCAGAACCATCCAAAATGTTGCTTCCTCATTGCCTCATTGGAAAATTAATTCAAGTTGTCAATATGAATTTTCCTACAAAACGTAAGTAAAAATCATTATAATCAACCTTTATACGTAAAACGTTAATGTACTTTTATAATTTACGATTTTTGAACACCAGGCAAGAGATGATGTTGTGTCATTAACTTTTTTAAACAACGAAAACTAAATGGATTAAACCGTCGCTATGCGCCATTAAATAAATTACTTGCTTCATTCTAAGTTCGTTTGCGATCGCAATTATCCATCATTATAACTTTAATGGTTGCGGTGTTTGAAAACTGCAATTATCAACAATCTACTAATTAGGATGCTTCGCCTCTAAACGAATTTCCTAAAGAATGGCTAGAACTTGGTTTTTAAAACTCGACTTTACGTTAGTAAGAACTGCCTCAAATCTCCTCCAAGAACACAACAAAGCAGCAACAAAGAGTCCTTACGACATGAAACATCCTTATTTCAACTATTGAAAAGTATCATTTCAATTTCTTTGTTTTTATAGCACTCAACATTCATTAGATGATATACAATCAGTGACAAAAGAAATAACGAATTTAGTACATTATAACCTTACATTTGATGACGTAATTCATAAAATGGTAGGAGAATTTTTGCGCAAAAAAGTTAACAAAAAGTTATTGAAATGCATATGAATAGAATAAATATTCTGTAATTATACTGTTTATTATTAATCAATAAAGCAATATAACGTACCTACGGACAAATTCATTCATCTCGGACAAAATTGCGAGACTCTGAGTCATCTAGACCGAATCGAGCAGTAAATCTTTGTGAATTTTTTGCCCTTAGCAAACCCACATTTCTGAAGACGACGCTTAAGGTAGATTCGATTATCCGACCATATGGCGGGTCTGTATATTCATAAATATGCACACTGAAAATTGTTCTAGTTTTATCGACGTGTCTGTCGAGTTAAGCGGACACAAAGCCATAACGTGCTATTAAATGGTCAGAAGGAAAAATCTTGACAAATTGCGAAGAACGATAAAAACGCGGTGCGGAGGTATGTTGATGCATTTAATAGCGCGCGCGTTGCTCAAAGAGATTAATAAGACCGCGAGAAAGAGACACGTGAAAATGAATGAAAAACGATGAAAAAAATCAATAACTAGTATAACAGGCTCCGAGAGGAGCTAGTTCCACTCAATGAGTTTTTAAAACCCGCTTGCCTTCGTCCCTTTTCAACTCGTTACCGGGCGCGAATAGTTACTACCCACGGCGTTTCGTCTTTTTCTTTCGGAGTCTGTGAGCGTATAGTTGTTTATTTTGCATTTAGAAATCGCCCAAGCGGAATATATGATTCGTTGAACGCACATTGTCAACGATAGGTGTTGGCGCGCTTTTTTCGCGCTCCCCGTCGTTTGGTATCGTTTCGTTGACAAGAAGGAAGTACGCCAGATGCACTAGAGCATGTTGTAGGTCGGTTTTTACACACGGCAGCCATACTAAATCAACTGTTTAAACGTACGAGGTATCCACTTAACGACATAGGCGTAGCAGCACATGTGAGCAATGGAACACTTATCTCCCAACGTCATCTCTGTCTAAAACGCATAAATATGCTAAGTGAGCCTCATTGTCTCCCATTATCCGTAGGCCATGCATTTTTCAAACTGCAGAACAAAAGGAAATCTTACTAACATGTCAATTATTTGCATCTCAAAACGTGTATCGTTAACCAACTTCATTCAATTGTTTGCCATATTTAACCTCGCACGACGATTCATATAACTATACAATACACTTTTCTTCACTAAGCAGTAAACTATTAAAATATTATCACGGGAGATACATGAAACCTTTTGCCAATAGAAGAAGACAAGCTTTCTACAAGTGTCAAACTTAGACATGGTTATCATAAATAAAAATAAGTCATATCTCCAAAATTAAACAAAATACTATCGATAGACATTTGATTTTCTAAGTTACCAATAACTAGTTGACCGTTTTTATTGCAAGTATGAAAACAACACTCAATCCTCCACATTTTTTCCCATTTAACCAATCATGACTCATTGACCGCATTGAAGATACCACTGGTACGCATTGCCCATAAGACATCTGCAAAGTTTTATGACAAATAATGGCGAAATATGTAAAAAATCAAACATGTTGACAATTTAGGCTTTTCCTTTTTAAAAATGCCAACTAACCTTATGTTGCATAATTACAACATCTTGCATAATTACAACCAACCAAACACAATCCAACCCATCTTTTCTTTAAATCGACGTGTAATTTTTTAAATTAAGAACATAGAATCCTACTTGAAAATTCCAACAAAAATGAAATCGAGCGTTAAACCACATTAGTAGGAAATAACTGTTAATAAGACGAAAATGAATTTGTTAAATAAGATAATAAAGACAATATACATTGTCGCTCTTTCACGATGTTAACCCAACCCATCTTTATCATGTTTTAAAATTCGAACCCAGTAAACACATCTAACCTATCTCATTTTAACAACTGTATGTGTGTGTATAAGCATAAAACTTGAATAATTTACAAAATGTAAATTTATGAATTTATTAATCAATTATTATCAAAAGTAATAAATCCTGCCCAAAATTTCCACAAACAAAATGTCATAAACAATTAAGTTTTGAAATGCAATTATTTGTTAAGCTAACCCATCTTTATGTTTCCGTATTCTAGTACAAAAAAACCTTATTTAATATAAAATGTGGTGAACACCACTTCTCTCCAAAGGGGTTCAAATTTGAAAAAGTTTTAAAACGCTGCCCTATATCTTTATGATGACTATGTGGAAATGTAAACATAATTCTGGAAATGAGTGAATAATCCCACGGTGAATACGTATAATCAACATATAAATCCATAAAAAAATGCAAACAAATTCAAAAAATGCAAACAAAACTAACGAAATCCCACACATTTTATAATGACTCCAGTTGTGACCCTCCTCGAGAAATTAATATGAATTGTCAATAAACATATGCACGCCCCAAAACAAAACGAAAATAACACCTTTGGCAGCAAAAACAAAAATATTTTCCTCGTGCGACGCACAATACACACGGAATTCGCAATTTGCAAACGACGCATCGTCACTTTAAAATACAAACATTACTTTGGCATGCGCGCGCACACGTGGCGCAGTTGGCGGAAGGACCTTGCAAAAAATTAACGTTTATTTTTGCGCAAAATTGGGATTGCTCTAATTCATCGTGCATATAACGATCTACATTTCACAAGTAGTTCAAAACACACTAAAAGAAATATTTTGGCTTTAGGCTATAAAAGAAGCCAATAGGAGAAAATGCGGATTTAATATAATTATTTCTGGCAAAAGACTAAATCTAAGTTGTGGAAACTTCAAAATTGAACAATATTGATTGGCAGAGAACAACAAGCAGTTCTTTGCAATCTATTATACATGCGATTGGTTTTTACAATTTATGGAGATTTTCAAAACTAATGATTAAATTATCCAAAAAAATACATAATTTGTAGATCATTTTAAAATGTCCTTGCATCTTAAAAAAAAATGTTATTTTCAATTATTCAACACAAAAAAATAATTTCAAAAAATTAAAATTGGGGCTTTGTTAAGACGGCGCTCGCTTGAAGCGGAATCAATTGATGAAAGCCCTGATGTAATATTTCTTAAATTTGTGCAATAAATGAAAATTGCTTTTTGCAGAAAAGCATTCCTAATTTTTCAAATCTCTCAGAGCTTTAATATAAGAAAATTAATCGACAAAAATTAAATAATAATTACAAGTTAGTTCAAATTATAAATAATAAT
The DNA here is from genome assembly GCA_018397195.1 of Lethrus apterus. Classification (NCBI taxonomy): domain Eukaryota; kingdom Metazoa; phylum Arthropoda; class Insecta; order Coleoptera; family Geotrupidae; genus Lethrus; species Lethrus apterus. The sequence continues at coordinate 13,656 of JAFFZR010001792.1, forward strand.
AATAATTAGTAGTAATAGTATAGTAATAGTAGTAGTAATAATTCTTAGTTGTATAGATTTGTCATTCTTCAGCTTCAATCAATAAAAATTTCAAATGTAATATACAGGGTGACTGACGAAAAACCTTTGACGCTGTATCTTGCTTAGTTTTTATCCGATTTGAACAAATTATACATCAAATCTGTGGTGATTTGCCAAAAGCTGATATGTCATATTTTTCAATTTTCTGGTTTTATCGCCGTGATATGTAAAAAAGTCCAAAGTTTTATCTACAGAAGCTTATATGTCAATCCAAGAAACTAAGCATGCGTTAAACTAGATATTATTTTGAAGAAGTTTGTTTGTGATAATGTCAATTCCATAAAAACTTTAAAGTGGCTTCCTGTAAACTTAGTAAAATCGACATATCAGCTTTTGGCAAATCACCACATAATTATAATGCAGCATACTGTATAAAACTCAATATTTTGGGCACTTTTAGGAAATATTCCTTTAAATATTAGACGATAAATGTGGTTGCCGTTAGATGGTGCGCCCAAAATACCCAAATAACTTCAAAACTTAAAGATTTAGGTATAGGAAACATCTCATACAGTTTGAAACACAATTAAATTTGCTGCACGATAAACTTATAAAATACTGGATGTCCCATTTACAGTTTGAATTTGGTAATAATGGTACTGAAAATTCTGAACAGCCTGTAGAGAAAGTTGTGGTAGTAGATTACTAAATAAATTAAGGGAGTGGTCTATTATCTAGGTCTAAAAGCAAATTTGTCATAATTATTTTCGTTTGGGGGTAATATTTTTTTTCGAAAACCTTACATTTTAAGAAAAATCGAAATAAATCAGAACGCTTAGTATTTAGGTATTTATTTTTACGTACAATTCAAAAATGTGTTGAAATACAGAATGTTCCATAAGACAAAGTATAATTTTGATATGTCACTCTTTTTTGGAGCGCCGTGTATATTTGATAATATTTTTAAAATGTAGCCCTTATTGATTTACATAATCCACCTGCAACAGAAGTTGGAGAATATATGCCGTTTCGCCTTAAAACGCCGTGGTGACTCATCCTGTATAACCACATTAGATTTTTTTGTGTTGGTATATCTAAAAACAAATGTATATAGAACGAAACCACAAAATCTAGATCTTATACAAAGAATAAAGAATTCGATATGTTACGAAATGCCTTTGAAGAATTTTGAAGAACTAATAATGGAGTTCATGGGGAAACATATTAAACGTAAACCTAAATAACTTTGATCTTTTCATATACTAATGTTGGTTCGATATTGTTTGAAAGAAAATAAATATTTAAATTTCTTTTTGCGCCAATCATTTATGATCACTCGATAT
>JAFFZR010001795.1:0-13293 GCA_018397195.1 Lethrus apterus
AATTTTCAAAAAGATCTACCTAAGTTCAAATTAATTGTTTTTTCCTAAAAGTGGAATATCTCAAAAACCACTCAATTTTAGTATGGTGTCTGTAGTATGAACTTTCCCTATTTTGTAACAAGGAATCTGAAAATGTGACAATATACAGGGCGTTCCGTTTAAAATAACAAAGTTGTATAACATGCAGGAAAAACTAAACCCCCTGTATGTTTTAGAATAACTTTATGGTGTAGAGTACTTGACTCCAAACAACTTTTACTTGTAACATTTTTTAATCAAGTGAATAGGTAAGGCGTAATAGACCGATCCCAGATAATTGGATCGCCCGGTATATTCTGGTTAACAATCACTTTAGAATTTTAGTATAAACTACAGGTAATACATCATATCCAGATACTTGCTATTCCTAAATAAATTTACTTCAAAGGTATTACGTCAATGGTATTACTAACATATATTTTATTTTCTCTAACACAGGTTTTATGATACTGAGTTACCTATAACTCCAAAAGAATTAACTTTAGCTATAGGGAATGTTATACGCGATCGAAAAAGAACTTAAAACTTGATCAAATGGCATAAAAATATACTGGGTGTTCCATTTGAAAAAAACGAGTTTTAGCCTTTTAAAGATGCTACAATTCATTATCAATTTTGAAACAGCCTGTATAATATAACGAGGATATATGGTATTGACTGTTTAACTTGAAGCATTGTTACCATTATGCCAACGAATCGTTACAAAATCGTCGTTAATAAAAACATTATTAATTTTTAAAGAGAACTACCTAAATTAATTTTTTTTAACTAAAAGTGGAAAATCTCGAAAACCGTTCAATTTTAGTATGGAGTCTGTAGTACAAACTTTCCCTATTTTGTTCCGGGGAATCTGAAAATGCGACGATATACAGGATGTTTCATTTAAAATAACAAAGTTGTATAACGTATAGGCAAAACTAAAGATCCTGTATATTTCAGAATAATTTTATGGTGTAGTGTACTTGGCTCCAAACAACTTTTACTTGAAACATTTTTTAATAAAGTGAATAGGTAAGACGTAATAGACCGACCCCAGATAGTTGGCACACTCGGTATAGACCGGATCCAATAATTGGTGTAGGCTAGCAGCTACTTTATTGCAAATAAAACTGACTTGCATCTTATGATTTATGGGAATGCGCCTCGTAAAACAAAGAATCTCTATATTTTGTTTTGCAAACAAGTTAAAACTTGGAATTATATGTATATTTTATTGTTTTAAGTTTTATAATTTTCTTTTAAAACTGTGAGATATAGGTTGGCAAAGCGAAATAAATGGTACTTAAAAAACGAACTAAAAGCAGATGAAATAAAAGAAAGTAGATGAGGAACCAAAACGACGAGTTCTGCTAAAATACGATCACGTACATCTCAGACGGTGACCTCTCCCAGCGCATTCGGATTGTATTTCTTACTACCGCCTTTTATGCTGTGACATTGTGTGACACAATTACAATTTGAATTCAACACAACGGCCTGACTAATGCGATAAGAGACGCAGGACATTGAATACTAAACAGTTGTAGTAGGCGTCTCATACATACTTTGTTTGTTCGGTCGGTGGAAAGTCCTCTCGACGTAACTTTCAGACATAGGCACGTAAATGCCGGCGACTTTATACGAAACCTGTGACATTCCAACGTTACGTCCCGATTGACGCACCAACACAACATCTCTTAATTGTGCGGGGTATTTTTAGAACGTTGGTACTTTAGACTAATTAGATTCAATGAGACAATTACAAGAAGAAATTAAACACAAGGGCGTTGCGAAAAGTAATTGAAGATTATATTTATGGGTTACATTCAACAACAATTTCTTTACGTTTGATACATTTTTTCATGAAAAACATCGCATAGCTGGTTTCTTTAATATAGAGCAAAAATCGTCGAAATTTTAAAGAAAAAATGAAACATGGATGTTGGAGTAACATTATTCCTAACTATAAAACAAGAGTTAAGACACCCAAGTAGTTTCTCCCAAGCTATCAAATAATGTGGTTATTATTTTTACGTTGAACGTTTGTTAAACGCTCTAGTCGGCCAGTTTCTGCACCCATAATTCGTCCTTTACCGGACCTTGGATTTTCACGACATTCCACGCTAAAATTTTAATCAAAATGTGATTAGTTCAACACGCTGCGATTATAGATAGATAGACCTATTTCTCAGTCAAAAACACATGTGCATAGACAGTAATATTACGAACAGTTACTTAAATGTGCAACATAAGATTATACAGTCAAAATAAATATAAAATAAACAATAATGTGAATTACAGCGTAATTTACGGAATGAGAAAGTCGTCCAACGAATATAATATTCGAAGCAAGTATTTGCTTTTGGAGCAAAAGCAATGTCTTTATTTTAATTTGAAATGTTTATGCGATGATAGTTGTCGATTGTCCAAATGAAGTTTATTAAAGTAATGTAACCTCATGCAGAGTAGAGTAGATCTTATTATTATAAATATATAAAATTATTGATAATATTACACTCAACCGCAAAATTAACCGGACAATTGATTTTTGCCCCGTAACTCTGTGAAAACGGTCTGTACATTGATCTCATATCGATACACAAACGTAAATAATTGAAAGAAAGACTGTTCAAGTGTTTAATCATCAACATTTGTTACAAAAAAAATTACAAAACGAGGAAACAGAAGATTAAGAAAAGTGCAAAAAAGCCTCAATATCGAGTATTTCCTCCTCGAGCTTGAATCACAGCTCTCAGTCGTCGTGGCATAGTTGCTATCAAATTAGCAATCGTATCCTGGGGTATCGTCTCCCATTCATGCAGTAGCGCCTGTTCCAGCTGTCTACTGTATGCAAAGTTGCGGGTCAAAAATCTAATGTCCGGTTAATTTTGCGGTCGAGTGTACATTTATTTCTGTAACATAAAAATTACTACTCGTCGTGAATTTCCATAACCTCAAGCAATATCGAAGACGCGACTCAAAAAACGAAGATATACAAATCTAGCGGTGACTTCGCCCAGGTTCCGTCGTCCTACGCCTACTGCGTAACACGCCGATAACAACTTCCCAGAAGACAGTGGACATACTCAAACCGTCCAGAACCATTTCCCACCATCAGACCAATATATTTAAAACAATTAATGGCGTCAATGACGTGTCACCATTTATCTCAAAATCTCGTATAAATTTCCATTGGCTGACGCTCCAAAAACTGAATAACTGCACGCAGATTATCTTTGTACGGATTTTCTATCATAGAAGCTATGTTTCAACTCAGTCACAATACTTAGAAAATACCCAACTGCAAATATTTTTGACAGATACACCACTAGTACTTAAACAAAGAATAAGCACAAATGAGTTTCGCTGCTATCGGCTACGCAAATCACACGTGTTTCTATTCAACAACCTCGTAATATTATGACTGTGTTGAGGCCATTCAATAAAAATTTGTGATTTAAGTTATAATAATCAGTTTATGTTAAAAAGAAAAACACTAGTTGAAAACTGTCCATTTACAAGACTACAACATTCAATCAAAAATAACTCGTTTAAAAAGTTTTTTTTATTATGTTACCACAATTATTCTTAATTGCGCCTCTGTACCTGGAAGAAAACCATCGTTCATGGCGACAATTAACATTTTTATGGCAGTTGAGATCGAGCGGCCTTCTCAAAGGCTTTGGAGAGGGGACAAATTTAATGTTACCTTTCCTTCCTTCTTTCTAAGCAAGAAAATGTCAAAATGCTAGTATTGATCGCAGATGGCAGCATACTTTCATTTATTCTGCGAAATTAAACACGCGTCGAATAGATTGTTATTAAACTTTAATACAACCATGGATGGAGGCATCAATAGTGTTTAAAAAACATTTAAGCAGTATTTTTGAAACTTGCAAATGCAAATAATAATAACGACTATAATTATATTTTACTACTGCAACCAGTTAAAAGCATAAAATGTCATAAAATATATTTATTATAATATGGAATATCACTAATGCCTACCATGCATAATAATATCAGTAATAATAAATAAATAATTTATGATATACTCAGTAAAAAAAAAAAACAATTAAAACCAACTTTTTTGCATGAAGTTATACAAATAATTTTTTCTAATATCGTGTAGGTATATAAAAGAATGCAAAATAACAACTTATCTTGCGACTTGTACCGCCACCAAGGTATCAAACCCAATTTCTGTCTCACTTAGCCAACTTCTTCAATCTTTCCCTTCTATACTCAATTTCTCTTCTCATTCTGTTTTCTCACATCCCATAATTCAATCTATCCTCTTCCTCACCACGAAATCTGCAATTCTCGTACCTACTTATCATCCAGTACTTATACTATCTCTAATTATTTTCAGTTGTTATTGGGAAGAAACAATTTAGGCGTGTACCAAACGCACAAATCTGCTTACGTTTTCGTTGAATTATCAAATTTCCTGTTCGTCCGCTTTTCTTCACCTATTTGCTAATTCCAATTAAACAAATTCCCTTTTTCAAGTATTTAGGCATCACCCCATGAACTCATGCTGCTTTGTTTGATTTGATTTTTGCATGTATTATTCTTATGAACAGTAAATTTGCACATAGTGACATAGACAATACCCACGACAACAAGCGCAAGTCAAATAGCCGTGTCTTAATATCAAAGAAAAAATGATACAAGACATAATATCGTATAGATGTGGATTCTAATCACTAGCATATAATACCAAAGGTTAGTTTAAGTAACGCAGTGAAAAGATAAGCAAACAAAAGAATATGGAGTGTAACAGAACTAAATAAAAAAGCAGTTGATTATGAATGAGGAAAGTGGGAATGTGAAACGGGAATCGCAAACCATAAAAAACAGCATCATCAGGGCAATGGATAACATAATAGAAAGGCAGCCTAAGGTTCAAAATAATAGATGGTTCGATGCAGAATGCGAAGCAGTTATTAAACAAAAGAACGAAGCGAGAGTAAAATGGCTAAAAACAGGAGGACAATCTGATTACGTAAGATATAACGCCACAAGGAGGGAGAGCAACGGGTTAATAAAAAGAACAATGTCAAGTGGATAGAGGCAGCAAAGGATAGACTAGGAAATGATAAGAAAAATAACGTCAAACAGTATATAGAGAAGCAGAATAGGAAAACAATGGCGACAAACATAGAAAAAGAAGGGTGGGAAAACACTTCAGCACTTTACTTGGGGAACCGAATGCAGAAGCAGAAACAGAGCGGGAATCAAAGAGAGACCGAATATATCAGACGAACCACGTGTACCATCGAAAGAAGAATGTAAAGAAATAATAAAATAACTAACACAAATCAAAGCTCCAGGAATATATATCGTAAATGAAATGACTAAATATGGGGGAAAAGCGTTAAAGAAAAGGATATATGAACTAATGGTACAAATTTGGGAAGAAGAAAGGATGCCGTCAGAATGGGAATCTTGTATAATAATACCAATATGGAAAAAGGGAGATCCTAGGGGATACCCTATTTCCCTTACCAAATTCTGCCTATAAAATGTTAACAACTCAATACAAAACAGAATCTTCTTCATTTTGTTTTGAAAGAAAAAGTAGGGGACTACCAAAACAGGTTTAAGCAGGGCAGGTCGACGATAGACTCCATGCATTCAATGAATCAAATAATCAAAAAATTTTACGAAATAGCAAGATTCATACATTCTTAGTAGATTTTAAACACACATTCGACAGCGTCAAACGAAAAATGTTTATAAGAGACATGGAAAAAATGAATATACCTCAGAAGCTAATAAGGCTTATACTAATGACTGTGAGAAATTCTAAAACAGCGGAAACGACGAAATGAGGTTTAACAAAAATTCGAAATAAATACAGAAGTAAAGCAGGGATATGGACTGTCAACTATATTAATTAACATAGCAGTGGATGACGGATTGTAACATAGGTCGTGGCGTGTGATGATCACACGCCACGCCAAGAAGAAGAAGAGATAAACCAGCAAAAAAACGAAATATATAGCAATAGATAGGAATGAATGTGATAATAGAAGGAAGAAAATACAAACAGAAAATTTTGGATTGCTGGTAAGCAATTTCAAATATTTGTACTCGACAATTAATAGGAGAAATAAACGACAATTGGGAATAACACAAAGATTGCATGCAGACTACAGGGCATATAGCGTATTATAAATATACAAATATCATGCAGTGCAAAAGGATAAGTAAAAATATTAAACTGGATGAATACAAAACAACAATTAGACCAGTAACTACGTATGCTGCGGAAACCGTATTTCTTACTAGAGGAGACGATTAGAAAGAAGTCAGAAGAATATTTGGATCTAAGAAAGTTGGGAAGAGAATTACCGAAGACTTATAAACCTGGAAGTACTGGATATCTTAAAGGGTGAAGATATAATAAGAACGATAAAGTCTCAACGAATACGATGGTACGCATACGTAAAGAGGATGACATGTTAAGAAGGATTATTAAATGGAAACCGTTTGGCAGCAGATCAAGGGGAATATAGAGAAATAGATGGGAAGATGCAATACTAAGAGATCTGACAGAGATGGAAGTACAGCGATGGAGCGAAAAGATCCATGACTGGAAAGAATGGAATAGAAAAACAGAAATGCACAAACAAACAATAACTTGTAGAACAAAGCAGGAGGAAAAATACTAAAGTGACTCATCAAAAACAAAAGAGTCCGAGAAGCGGCTTCTATTCAATCTGAATATAACAGACGGTGTGCATTCCAGTTCTTTTCTATAATTTCGGTTTTCTGTAAATTATATAATTCCTTTTTAATATATTCATCTTTGTAAAAAAAATATCTTTGTATATTATTACGATTATGTTGTCTTTGTCTGTTTGGCTACTGCACTGTTCCGTTTTCGCATTATTGTTATTTTGGTGTTGTATTTTTTCTGTATTTTTATTTTTTCTTATTTCATTGCAGCCAAGATTCTTATTCTTTCTTAATTTTCTGATGATATTTTCTATGTTGCGTTCGAGCTCTTCGTATTAGATGGTTGTTTCTATTCTTATCTTGTCTATTCTGGTGTTTTGGTGCTGAATAATCTGTTTAGTGTGTTGCATTTTCTGTTTACGGTAGTTGTTTATTTCGTCCTTTATTTTACAACAGATTAGGTTTGTGTTTCATATTTTGTTCTTTGATTTCGGATTTGGTCCATTCTGCTATATATATTCCTAATGAGAATTGCAATACGATTCCATCAGTAGAAAGAAATACAAATTGATGAATTCAAGCGTTTTTGTCTTAAAAATAATTATTAGTTTCCAGAAATTTATTTATTTAATAAATAGACCAAATAATTAAGAAAATTGCGAAAAGATTTTATATTTTTGGAAAGTAAATACAAAGTTAATTGAATCACAGAATTCAAATAAATGATTGCTTAAATCCAAAACAATGATAATGAAATAGACCTCCGTTCCCTTTATATTCCTTGGTATCAATTAAAAGTCTGTATAAGGTCATTTTTGGTAATTTGTGGTCACTTTTCCGTTGGACCGACTGCGATCGTTAAATGAATGTCTTTGTAATATCTTTGTGCGAGTGTGTGTTTAACCTTGCTTGCGCCGCGGTGGGTGGGTGTTCACGGGTGTTCGGTCGCGCGCCTGGGAACTTGCGCGCCCTCTACCTTCTCACGGCCTTTGTTGCGCTACAGCCTCCGCAGACAAACACATCGGTGCGGCGCACTCATACATACACACACATAGTTCTTTTCTTCACTAGCCAGCGCCTGCTTGTTTTCTTCATTCTTATTTCAGTGAAGCTTGCTTGTGCCTCCAGACTGTCTCCTCCTCCGTTCGGGTTTTCGTGGGCATATGTCCGAGATATTTTATATCGTGTTTAAAGTATGACTTGAAATATTTTAAATAGCCGTTGCTGAAAAAATATTTATTATTTTTCTATAATATATTTTATTCCTTTTCCAATATTTTTGTAAGTAAAATTAGATATTAATTAATTTCCGTAAATATTAGAAATTAATTTCTATTGTGTAACTTTGTCCCACCTTAAAGAATTATCCATTCATATCATTTTCATATTGATTTAAAATATTTAATAATTTTTTCGTCAAATAAATCAAATTCTTTGTTTTCCTCTACAAGAAAGCATATAAACCTATTGATTTTCCACTAGAGTCAATATTATCCTTATTTCGGTGAAGAGTAAATAAGATTAAATGGAGCGCTTATGTTAGAGGCCGCGCTATCTTATTTGCAGTAAATTATGTATATATGTTTGAGACTAGCATGTTTGTTTTTCTCATGACCTTCTGTTGCACAACTACGGACGGAACGCATTTTTGCCGATCATTTTTACTGTTTTCTATTTGGAAAGAAAATCGCGACTTTATGGTTTACTATTGGAAAAAACCGAATTCAAAGTAAATAAATGACACGTATTAATGTAATTAGCTAGAATGACAAAGGACTGCCAACAAAATGCAAATGTAAAGAAATATCAATTTTATATCAGAGGATGCCGCTGACAACAGAATATTTTTTGTGACGGTTTTTATGAAGATACGCCACGGGTTTCAAACCTTATACGGGGCCCCGATTAGTGCCTTAGGACCGGTTCCAACAAATATCCATTCTGTAAATACCTGTGGCAAAAATGAATAAATTTCTTACAAGAAAATATTTTACCCAAGTAATTGCACCTGCAGGACTCCGTTTAATGTCATCCTGAACGTTTTTTTTTTTTTTGTTGCAAAATAGCAAAAGGTATACATATATGTTTCACATAATTTTATTTAAAACTGCGAGATATAATATAATTCGGAAAGAGGCATTATTGTTTTAAAACGAATATTAAATGAAAGTTCAAAATTTTAAGATTTTTAGATGTGAACACCAATTAATGTGTAGTAAAAAATATACCAAATAACGCTCGTAAATCGGCGCCTTATTTTTCGCCCACCCATGTTGTTGCTGGTAGTACCACTCACGCTGATGCAGAATAAATCCTCCGCAACCCCTACGGAGGTTCAAGTGATATTAGGTGGAGGCCCACTTTGAGTAACCTACGCATATGTATTATATGCTCTCTCGACGCCAGTGTTTACCATAATGTATACGAGTACGAACGATTAGTATTCTGTGACACGTGCTACCATTCAAAATAAACGATTAGAAAATATACATGAAGTTGCCAAGAAAAGCCATTGCCTTAGAACTTTGCAGTTACGTATATTTCACAATTAATAATATTTTCTAATCAGCTGCATCATTTTATCATAATTAACGAATATTGCTCGATAAATCTTATTTTCTATTACTCATTATTATTATTAGTATTATTATTATTATACAGTATTGAACATAAGTCCGGAAGAAATCAATATCTTTAAATTAAACACATTGGATATGTACAGTAGAAAAATACGGTGCATATTTTAAATCATTAATTCTGTAGTGACGCCTCCGTCGTTTTTAATGCTTTATATTGATATCCAAGCAATCGCAAATTTATTTTCTTATAAAATAAAAATAATATTAAAAAAAGATAATGTGTAACTTTAGATTAAATAACAACTTATTGTACATTTTGACGTTTCGATGAAGTTCCATTCATCTTCTTCAGGATATAGTTTTTTAGACTTGAACTGTTCAAGTTTAACAGCAACCATTAGAAGGATATGGTACCTTTCATATATTCATACACATGACACGTGTCTGTTTCTTCTCATGCATAAAATTAGAAAGTGAAAAACCTTTATTTGACATGCGTATATACAGGCAGTTTTAGATCCTTGTGGCCAAACAACACAGCGGATTCTTGATTTCATGTACGCTATTGAACATATTTATATATTTTGCTTCATAAATGAACGAAATGCTCCTGAAGTTTACCAAAAGAGTGCTTCAAATTAAAAATTAGAGGAAATAATTTGAAAAAAAAACGGTCATTCAGGGGATCAAGGTATGCAATGAATACTGAGAGTTAAAATCTCACCTCTAGGTGAGACTAAAAAACAATCATTTATTAAACTCAGCTTTTCCGTAACTTTTTAGTGTTTTTTCAGCTTCTGAAACTCTAACATAGTTCACTTACTAACATAGTTCTCTTATTGCAATTTGTCCAGAAGCACATTTTTTAAAATTTAATATCTGCTAATTGGATTTGGCTGCGAATTTCAAAACTTTAATGAAACAGGTTAATTAGTTAAGGATTTTTATTATTAACACAAGTTTAGAAAAGAAAATAAAACATATCTCGAAAGATGAAAACTATAAACTACAATCATGATTACCAAAAATACTGCAATTCGTTAGAACTTTTCCGTGTTCCAGAAATATATCAACTTTAATAACTTGGAATTATAAGCTACACCAACTGATGTCTTATTCTAAATTATTGGCGCTCTCGTATCAATACCGGTTGTACCGGAAGTGCATACTGACTTTGTTATTTTAAATAGAATATTATAATTTTTCATCGTTTTTCAGATTCTACTCACAATTCTATACCAAAACTTATAAGGGTACCTTATACTAAAATCTAGCCGTTTTGGAATTTCTTGTTGTTTTAAATAAATTTTAACAATTGCAATGGTATATTGAAAATTCTGTATTTCCGGAAGTACTGCACTTGAAATCTTCATTTTTGTCATTTTACTAGCTGATACAATGGGCAACGGAATGGTGATGTTAAAGTTCCAGGAAGTATACAGAGCCGCTCAAAATTAGCGACAACTTCCAAAAACTTCAAATCAGTAAATATCATTTTTTATAATAATTTATAATAATACAACCCATTTTTTCCAATAGTTTTTGAGTTATAAGCAGTTTTCTAAATAATTTCCCTAAGAATGCCGTTTATCCTTTGTTTAGTGATTAGACAACCTCATTCAAAAACTATTAGAAAAAATGGGTTGTATGCCGTATAACAATCGATGTAGAATTACTAAGCGCATTTAAAAATGCAGTAATATACAGATATATATACTTCCGGCACAACCGGAAGTGATACGAGAGCGCCAATAATTTAGAATAAGAGATCAGTTGGTGTAGCTTATAATTCCAAATTATCAGAGTTGATATATATCTGGAACACGGAAAAGTTCTAACGAATATTTTAGAAAATATTTGCTGTATATAAGACAGGAATTATTTAATTAGTAGTTATTTAAAATTAATAAAAAAAAACTCACGAGATAGATGCTCGGAATGAAACCTTGCCCACCCATGACAAAAAATGATATACATCGAATGATCGTAATGTATGTTTTTATTCCTCGTCCAAAACAAAACACTAGAAAATAATTCAATTAAGTTATCTGTCCTAATTGCAGTGCTCATAGGTGGTCCATTTTCCTTAATAACAACATCAACGTTACTTAGGGCTACCATACACATTTTGTGTTAGTATATAAAATTGCAGGTTTTCGTTTCACAAACATTAGAGTAGCGACCACACACGGTTTACGTGCAAATGAAATACAGGTAGGCCACGCTGAATGAAAAAGTCTATGTCGTACGTCATCACTTCCAAGAGAAAAGGATGCAGACATAAAGCGCAAACGGGTGCGACACGAACGAACGTAATAATGCGGATGAAGTCAGGCAGGATAATAACAAGTACGTGACATGTCTATTATGGTGGTGATTTTGTTCGAATTTACGGATTGCCGTCAGTGAAAAAAAGATTTTACGGTATGAGCAGGACAAATCTTCATTTGTTGCCTTCTTGGCGTTTATTATGAAATTTTCCAAATGGATTAGTTAAGTGTGGACATCACAATATAACAAAAGTAAATATTATTGAATGCGTATTGTGATTTTGTGTGGGATTATAGCTTTTTCTATTAACCTAAGAATTATCTATTAAAAGTCGTGCGTATACTTTCTTAATCCGTTAGCGACTTTCTGCAGATAACATGCGTTTCGTTTTGGCAGCCTTTAAAGATAATGATTTGTTATTGTGCATTGCAAATTATTTTGATACAAAAATTCTCTATAGCAGCTAATGAGAGAAGTTGTATTTGTCATTTTAATTGCACTTATTGACGATAATAATTTAAACCAAAATTACACACATTAAAAATTTGAAAGATACATAATTACAATTAATTAAAAAGAAATATTTTAGAAAATATTTACAATAGTTTTACAACTGATAGCGTTAGTGATGTGAAATAGTTAAACATGTGCGATTACTCGTCACCAACAATATTTCTTCTGAAATATGGGCGAATTAGATCAACGTTTTTATGGATTTAAGAAGCTGCCTTAGGCGAAACCTAAATCCACAATAACAGCGGTTCTATACTCGCGCCTTAAAATTATTCGATTTATTTCACAACCATAACATTTGTCGATAGTAAATATTTATCTAGAAAGTAGCTGGTGATGGATAATACAAATTACTCAGTAAACCACGAGCATGGTAATATTATATAATGCCCAATTGTCGACTTGCGCCTTCATACAAAATGTTCGTTCGACTTATACTCAATTTTGTGACTAATGATGGTTACATACGTTAGTTTCACCCAATTAGAACTTTACTTGCAGCGACAAAGTTCGACAAACTTCATTGTTGATGTTTAGTATAATATATTGTTCCTCGTTTTAATAATTTTTCAAACTGAAAATATATTTTTCCATTTCAAAAGAATTCTGTTTGAAAAAGAGAACACATGCATAATTTGAAGTGAAGTCAAAATTCAAATTAGGTAACTACTTTTTGAATTTTGATTTAATGTACCACTCTGTCATTTAATTCCTTTCCCTGTACAAAACCAATAGTTTGAAAAACCACAGTAGTTTATGATGTGTGTAAGTTTTTTCGAAGAAAAATCTGCTAAAATTTAGTATTACAAAGTTCACATTATGCATTGTGGTAAACAATTAGTAAAATAAAATATCTTTTACTTAGAACAATATGAACATATTTCACGACTATGTTTACGGTCAATTAATTATATTTTGTTGACATTTCAGTGCAGGAAGTGACAGGGAAATTCGGCTACAGTTTGCTACCAACTTCCTGGGTATTGTAGTGCTGGCGTGTTCCATTAGCAGGTCTGTTGACAGGAGTTTTAGGTATGCGCTGAAAGATAAGGTCATATTTTTACATTTAACAAACCAGTGACACAAGACAGAACTAACTGTTTACCTCCAACCTTTTTTGAAAACTGGTTGAATAAACGTATTTAAAATGTGTTTTATTATTTGATTATAATTATAAAATATGTATTTTTTATACTTGATTGTTATAAACGTATTCATTTCCTAA
>JAFFZR010001796.1:0-14383 GCA_018397195.1 Lethrus apterus
AAAAAAAAAAAAAAAACTGTAGAGATATACTCAATATTTTATAAGGGCAATGACGTAAGAAACAAAAATTGCACTTATCGTCAGGCTTCATAAAAATATAATTCACTTGCATTGTTGTTCTCATTGCATGTTTCAACTGGAAAATCTCGTCTCCGAACAGCTTCCCGATCTAAACCAGCATTTCCAATTCCTTAACAAATTTTACTAGTAGATCAATTGGACATCGAATAAGGTGTTTCCATTTACCCCATATATTTGCACCGTATAATTTTTCGATAGGGTAATTGTAAACAGTCCTTGAAAGTCAGATAGTAACTCGTATGAGGGTAAAATTTGGAGAAAATCTTTAAAACAGTTGAAACTATATGGGTATTATTACAGTGGTCAACAATTACTCGTTAAACACAAAATATGAAATTTCAAATTACAGAATACAAAAAACGTTTACATTTACCCCACTTGACTATATAGAATGTCAATATTAAACAAAATCTTTTATAAAATATTTTTAAACAAAAATTATCAATTTGTCAAGAAAGTTTGGAAGAATTTATTAAATTTTTACTGTTGCAACAAACTGGCCAATTCCATGAAATTCATTCTATCAGTAAAAAAACCTTCTTTCGGAATATACTTTCTTTCACAATTCAATATTATTTACAACCAATAAAGAAGATCCATAATTTCATTTAATTTCGCTCTTCTCCTGAACGTCTCCCCCATTTTCCGTAGCACCCTTGCCACTTCCCAGCCTAATACATGGAACTCTTCCAGTGTTCCCAGTGTTCCTATTTATATTCTCCCCTGCCGTACAATCTGCACCTCCTATAATACTCTCCCATCCAATTTGTTCCTCTTCTCCTCATAGCCACGCCTGAACCTTCATTTCATTTCTCTTCCGCCGTATATCCTCCCACTAGGTACCCCGCCTTTTATTATACTTAAACCTTCATATATTTTCAAACCTAACCTTCACTTCTTTGCATCTCTCCCTCCCCCATCTGGCATCTTAGTCGCTTCCGTCCATTATATTTCCGCCTTAACGTACAGTTTTTTACCTCTCTTGTTACATAAATCCGATATTTTGTTTGCTCAATAAACATTAGTCACTCTTTCGCTTTTAATCAAACCTCCAACCCAATTAACCAAATTAATAATTATTTTGAAATATGTAATCGCAACTGAAATAATTACCAGCAAAATCAAATATAAATGCTGGTGTCACTTTCTAAAGTTTCTTGCGGCCATAATTTTAATTACACTTGTCCACGTAAAACAAATAACCTTAAAAAATGCACAGATGAGAAAAATTTCATTTGGAAATTTAGGCCACAAAAATTGGTTACAAAAAATTGGTATCGTCAATATTTAGACATGTGTTTAATCTTAATCATCACTACCTCACCCTCATTATATTCCTAAGCAACTGTGACTAAACAGTTTATTTATTTTATTTTTTTAATAAAAAAATGTTTCCGTTTAAAAATCCAGTTCTTAAAAAGTGTGAAGCAGTTCTGGTCGATGCGTATCAACCGTTTTAGCAAAATCAACACCGTTTCGAACAAACAAACCATCCTCACATTTGCACGAAACGTCTGATAAATCAGCGTATTTATTTAAAATTCTCTTGTGCGTCTTCCGAGGTGAATAACACATCAAGAAAATAATTAAGCTGGCTGGCGTACATACCAAAGAGCTGTTACGCAACGTCGCACCGTTGTGTTTAACGAGATGGATCTCTGTTGCACGCGTGCTTGGCTTTCTGGAATATGTTTGTTTACACGAAACCGCACACACACGACCGACGGCGTCAAATACGACGACGACAGGTAAACTATTAGAAAAATCGGTGAACGGTGAACTCGGCGGTAACGACGTGCCAACACGTCATTCTGGAATTTATCAACTGAAGATTGGATTTTGCAGACCGTGAAATCAATCAGAAAGTATTCATTCAATTGCGCCAACAATTTAAACGATAAAGAAAAAATGATAAGTTTATAACGTAGACGTTGCAATAAAAATTTCCAACCAGAACAACTTCGCCAACGTAGAAAACAAAACGAGGATCAAAAATCTGAGAACTTGAATTGAAATATATTTGGTTGAATTTTGCTTGGCGATGTTTTGTTTTCTGCCCATTCGCAAAACACATAGATAGAAGAATGAGGACAACGATTGTAAAAACCTACGAGCTGTAACTGCTCCACACAAATCCACATAAATCCAGACGCTTAATGCTTAACGTTTGATGAATAAAATTGAATAATTTAACCAAAGATTAAAAATACGTTTTTACGGATTTTGATCCAATCTTATACAGGATAATTTTTCCTACAAAGATTTCTAAAACTGGAAAAACAGATTAAATGAAAAGTTGTGCAGTTAAAGACTTGGCTTTCCTTTTCTGAAAATCCATAGTTTACTACTTATTTAAAAATTGACCCACGATTGTAAAATCAATAGAAAAGTCCGTTCGTTGTTTGAAAAACTTGTCGGTGTTTTATATTAAAATTATTTATTGGCACATCAAAGTAATTTCAATTAAATTTAAAAAAAAACCTGCAACTAGGTTTTATAATCGCAAAATAAGGAATTAAGTTCAAATTTTTTTTAATTTTTAAAAAACTAAGTTACTTTACGTTAAAAATTTAGATTACAGATTACAAAATTTCTTGTGGTATAAATAATTTCCAGCCGAGATAAATCAATTGACTTCAACTTTTTCAATAATAATAATAAAGCGCTCAAAGATTGACATCAAACGCTTAATTATAAGATTATGACGGCGTAAAGAAACTTCTATTTACGTACTTACTTTTATTATACAATAATTAGAGCGAACGGCGCGCCATTTTATTTAGATCAGTAAGTCAAACAAAACGAGACGTTCACTTTAAAAAACGCACAAATATGTCAACAAAGTGGCGACGGCGCGACAGGACATCCGTCGATTATCGACATTATCATTCTTAACATTTCTTGTATTCGCACCAAAACGACACTGAAATTTACGATTTGCGCGACGACGATGAATAAACAAACTCGTTAAAGACTCTAAATGCTGAATTTCCATAAACGTCGGTTGCTGCAATCTAAGGGTAACCCACACATCGCCTCCTCACACTATCGAGAAGTCGCGTGATACTTTTACTTTTTTTCTGCAACGAAGGATGTATTGTTTGGGATTAAGGAGACGGGATGCTTCATCAAATTAATCGTCAATCACCGTCCGGTTACAAAGCAATGTCTGGGAGAAGCAACACTTTCTCTTCAATTGTGAACTGTTATATAAAAAAAGTTTAAGTAATAAAAGATTTCAATTGTAATACAAAATATTTGTTGCGACACTTACGAGTAAATAAATCGACCCACATGGCTCTTTCAAAAAAATTTTGTCAGCCCCTAGACAACATATTTAAAAAAAAGTGTTATTTAAAAACCTATTTATAATCTTTAAAATGAACCTAATTTTTTTTAACAAGTGTAAAATCTTAAAACCAAAGTTATCTGCATTTGCGTATAATTGGACATGTGCATACATTGGCATCTATCAGATTCTGTATTTACATAATTTAAAAGACATTTGTCATTTGTCAGAGAAGCCGCTCAATTATTGGTTTAATTCAACTTGGTCATACTCAACGATATGTTGCTCAAGAACTGAACGAAGAGTATACACGTCCCGAAAGTGTAGGGACTATAAATACAATTGTTATTATTGAACAAGACATAACGACTTAAATATGACATTACAACCTAGCAGCACGCCTCACTTAGGTTACAGACGTTACACTTCAGAAGGTATATTGACTGCATAACATCCCGGAAACATATCCAGTAAAGAACGTATTTATTGAATGTTTCATGTAAGCATATTTTTTTTTCTGAAATGCACAATTGGGCGTCTCCGCCACGATTCAATGAGTAAGTGCAACATAGAAATACCAACAAATAATAACAGATGTTACATATTATGGTAGCTCGTTAGCGATTTATTAGACGGTGTGCAATTGCAACGCGGAATGTCTCCTAACTTTTATTTAACATTGCGCTTTAAAGTTATGAATTGCAAAAAAATCAATCAATACACCTTGCAATGTTACAATACGTTTGAAGAATACATTAAGATACAATAACCGTACAATGAGTGTCAATAAATGTAACCTCCGACGAGGTCAACTATTTCTTGAACGGCTTCTCGGAGAAGTTACACCATGTGTTCCTTTGGTAGAAGGAATACAAACCAAGATGTCGCAAAAACGAAGATCTATTTGCAGACTTCCGCGGTTCTTAAAACTAATGCAATCGGTTTTTAAAGCTAATGGTAAAAACGTCTACATGCCTGAGATAATGAAAATTTGTTTTCTAACAGATTTCTATGAAATCATTTCTTTACTGAAGGGCAAGAACATTATCAAATTTATATAAGAAATGAATTGTTATTAACATTGTTACGCTAGCTGATCAGTTTCAATTCCAGTTCGACATTCCAAAGATTCTACCTAATGTCATCTCGTTCACACGATTCGAATAAAATGTTATCATTTGGAATTTAATTTGTTCGTGTCCTCTACACATTTCAAGCAGGATGAGTCATTATAAAGGCTAAAAAAGCAGAAAATCTACTTATTTAATAAAAAAAATAATGAAGAAAACCTACCTATAGAAAGGAATAAAAAAATGTGTTCAAAATAGGCTTTTACCCATATTTTGGGAAGAGATGCAAAGGAAAGACTTGCGTTTGAACAATTAGATCAACAGCTTGTAATTAGTCAGATCAAGCCATTATCATAAATAAGATTTCATTAAAAAAAAAACTTAGACAAAAAGACATAAAAAATACATAGTAAAATGGAGCTGCTTTGGACTGTGTATTTTACGTTTAAGTTTTTGGATGATTTTATCTTAATCCCAAACCGAAGGCACAAAGATGATCAATCTGATACTGATCAGTGATGATACAACTTCACTGAAATCTACTTTTTGTAGTTTTAATGCCATTTAAGACTTATGTAATATATTCCAACCCCAACGCATTCCTAAATATATTTTTAAACGAACACAAAAGTCAATTAACTATTAATAAAATTTATTACCACACAATTAATCTGATTTCTATCGTTGGTAATTGGTTTTTTTTTTTTTGCAAATCGAACGTAGGAACTCTGACAACTTTTTATCCTTTCCCTTCGGCGATTGGGAAAAGCAACCCATATTAAAAGCCGCAATTGCCGTAAAAGAAACAGACCTAATTATGTTCATTACAAGCAACGGTTATCGGAATCTTATTAGTTATGCGAAATTTAATGTAAAATTGCGTATTACGTGATTACATGCACGTGACTTTGCGGATGAAGTAAACCAACAAATGCCCACAGAACTGGCGATAAAATGTTCTCAAACATCCGTGAATATATTGTAATTAATATAAGGATAAATTGGACATTAAATTGTTGAAAAAATACAGGGTGGGCAAATTTCGATGTTTTAATAGGAAATATCGGTAACCATAAGAGATACAAAAAAATTACCCTACCATCCTCGATCGCTTTTTTGAAGAAAAATTCAATGGTGAAAACCAAAGTTGGCTATCGTCTTTTGTTTTCGAGTTATGAGCAAAAACATGCATTAAAACGAAAATTGAAAAAATCGAATTTTTGCTCATAACTCGAAAACAAAAGACGATAGCCAACTTTGGTTTTCACCATTGAATTTTTCTCCAAAAAAGCGATCGAGGATGGCAGGGTAATTTTTTTGTATCTCTTATGATTATCGAAATTCCCTATTAAAACATCGAAATTTGCCCACCCTGTACAATAAACGGGGAAAAAATGTTGTTTAATAATTATATGCGTTTATTTACTTTAACTCCTGAATAGGAAGCCAATTAGAGTGTGAACTTTTATATGATTAACTAAAAAATATAAAAATTTTCAGCCTTAAATACATACATTTCACAACCATTTTAATTGATGACTCTGCTGGGTGTTGAATCAAAATTTTATAGTAATATGAAAGAAAAACCTAGGTATAGACAAATTTATTGTCATTCAACATTTAAAAAAATGATTCATGGTACTGCATGCTCAACATTTATAATAGGAGTTTCCAATCATGGAAAGTAAGCTCATAAATTAAGAATGCAAAATATATTAAATAAAACAATTTTTTTCTTTGGTAAAAATGAAAAATACAACTTATTGCCTACATCCTTTAACTGTTTCTTACTCTAATCCTTCAGTTATTAAATGTACCATTACCATAAACAGGGAATAATACAAACGCATTTCAAAGCTCAAACAAAATTTTAATTATATGCATAATGCAAACACGTGTGAAGCAAAAAAGTGCAACAAGCGATTAAAAGTAGTTTTGCATAACGAAAAAACATTTAATAAAACATGACAAAAACACGAATATTTGACAGAAGAAAGTAGTAAAAAGAAACCACTTACCCTATAAGTGAAAAGACCGGATGATTGTCAATGGGATTACAACAAAACTTACATTTACAATTTCACAATTAATTAGACCGGGTGTGACCCAGATAAACGCCCAAATCGAAATGCTAAATGCGCTGCCCACACGTCAAAAACACGGCAGACATGTTCGATTTTGAAATGAATAAAATTGTCAAACGGCGAATGTTAATGTAGAAACCTTTATTACCGCTTCGTGAACAGATGTCGCTACTAACAAAAGCACACATTTTTACAATTTTTTTAAATTTTGAAAATGTTCAATATTAATTCAAAAGATCAGCTAATGTTTGCGTACAACGATGCACGTGAATGGTTTGTTTTTAATTGTTCGTCGTGTACTTTATTTACTGTATTTTATTACAGGTTCGAACAATTTGAATCTTCGTTTCATGAACAAAGTATCAACAATGAGACAATTTTGCAAGCATTAGAGTTGTGTTTGTTAAAAATAGAAGAAGTTATTTTTTTGGCAAAGAATGATGAACGTTTTATGGTATGTTACGATTAGTATACCTGGAAATATTTTGTCGAATGCCTACCCGTTGCCTAGTCCTTAATCTCACGTATCTTTTGTTAAAATTAAGGCACTTTATAACTTATATTCATCAAATTTTATTCTTATTTCTTCCACAATACTTATATTCATCTTGAAAATGTACTGAAAAGCTTTCACTTGTATCATTGTCATTACCTTAATGTTGTACTCCTTACGTGGTGCTCCTCATTGAAGCTCTAGTATGTATGTTTGACGTCATTTGACTAAACTCATTTTCACTTATGGTAACCTTGCACCGATGATTTCCATACGATTTTTGTTTATCAATAAATAATTTATCGTATTATAATAGGGCAATAAACACTCAATGTGAGTGACGAAACCTCTTTAGTTGGAAAGAATAAAAAATTATTTTTAAAATAATTGAAGTAACAGATCACTAACAGTGTTCTATAGAGAAAGTAATGAAATTAAAAATTTAATTGTAGTTACACTGTATCCATCTTTATTTTATTATTATTATTTTAATTATTGTAGACGATTCTGTTAAGTTTACATAGACAAGTTGAAAAACAAATTTATGATGTCCAACAATTAATCCAGTTTGAAAGGAATCCAACTTCAAATGTTAAAATATGTATGGAAACGTCCAATATAGATTCCTCTTTTATACCAGTCGACGAAAATAAACAGACCTTCGATTCAAAAAAAAATAAAATACAAGACATAATAGAAAATACTCGAGTTATGCCAAAAGTAGCCGGATTTGATGACGTAGCTGGCTTAGAAAATGTAAAAAATATACTCAAAACAATGGTGACTTTACCAATAAAGCAACCTCAATTGTTCAAAAATATTAAAACTGGGAATTGTATTTTACTCTTCGGTCCACCGGGTACTGGTAAAACTATCATAGTCAACGCTTTAGCTGCAGAAGCTAAAATTACTTTACATTATATCACCGCTAGTAGTATTCTATCGAAATATATTGGACAAACAGAAAAGTTAGAATATTTATTTCTTTTATAAACATATATAAAAAAAATTATTTTGCAGAACAGTACGTGAAATTTTCCAGTGTATTAAAAATAGTGAAGAACGTATCATATTCTTCATTGATGAAATAGACGGTTTATGTAGACATAGAAAAGATGATGAAAGCGACCACAGCAGACGGTACGTTTCGTAATAACTTATATAATTTTTTTTTTAACTTAAGTTAAAATAGTTTAAAAACCGAATTGATGTGTCAAATATCCGACTTTGAGGATTGCAAGACAGGATTTCTTATATGTGCCACAAACTGCCCATGGGATTTGGACATTGCATTTATAAGACGTTTTCAAAGACGACTTTACATTCCATTACCAGATATCAAGGAACGTCACAATATATTAAAACTTTACACAAAAAATACACCTTTAGAAAACACTGAGGAATTTTGGGAGAAGATTTTGAAAAGCACCGAAGGTTTTTCCAGTACAGACATGACCAATTTAATACGTTGTGCACTAACTATCCCTATAATGCAGCTACAAACGGCGAAAATATGGAAACTTGTTGATAATGCTTATTATGAGCCACACAACTCGGTTTTTGGAAACGATGTGATCGTTACTGATCTAGAACAATTGCCAGAAGGATCTGTTAGGGCACGAAATGCATCCCATTTGGATCTCTTGGAAGCTTTGAAAGAAATATCTCGTACAGTTTCCGACACAGACGTTAAAAAATATGAAGCATATATACAAAAATCTGTATAAACTATCCTTTAAACGTTTCAATTTAGACAATAAGTTTATTTATATTGTAAGTTTAAAGTGTTTATAAGTGTATAAAGGTTGCATTGAAAATAATAAATAATTTAAAATTTTATAATTATTAAATATACATTTACTTAATCTAGTCGATTTAATCAAATTAGACATACTTAAAAATAATATGTGGTGAATCACAATTCTACATATGTTTTATATATAATACGTAGATATATGATATCAGAATTAACGAAATTAAAGTTGCACATTGCCTTAAAATCTAAAATTTGAAAATATTTCAAATAGTATATACAAACTTTTTTGTAAATATATATAGTATAATATGTGCGGAATTAGCACCACTCTGTGTAAGAACACTCAAATCAAACGGAATGTCAACTTAAATATAACACAGCCAAAATTAAATTTACTATACGATAAGTCAAATTATTCAAAATCACATTTTCAGCGATAATTTTACATTGAACATATACATTTGCAGAATCAAATAAAACTTGATACTTATTATTAAATATTGCATATTGTGTTGTAGATTTCTTGAGCCAGTTTTACCCAACATAATTTTGTTTAAAAATTACATTAAGGCAGTTTATTTATTTGTATACAGTTTATGTCATTTTAAATTGATAATTTAATTTTGTTTATTACTTTCATGGTCAATAAGTTCAAATTGTTTTACAAACAAAATTTATAAAAAAAAATGAAATTTGAACTACAACCCGAAATCTATTTGTTCATTTTAAAATGAAATTAAAGTAGAAAACACATGTGAAGTCGAAATCAAGTATTTTGCATCTAAGACTTTACAGTTTATTATTTATTACATATAGCACTTTATTTAATTGAGATATAGTAAATATTTTAAAACTAAAAAAAGTCCATGGTAAATTATCTAACCAAAAATAAGTACCAACAGTTTAATAATTTCATGTAATGAATGTCGGTGAAAAATTGCACAAGACAAATCAACATGAATGTTACGCAAAAAATCACTTGTGTTTCCATATTTAAATATTAATTTGAAACAGTTCTTCTCAACAACATTCGTCTGATAATGTGTTAAACCTTAGAAGCTACTTACACTATCTCTGTCTTGTAAGTCGTGTAGTTGAGGCGGTTTTAATGGTTCAAGTGGTGGTTCTAAATCGGGTGCACTACCCCACTGGCCATGTGACATCATTCTATCATCATATAACGAAAACCTAGCAGATTCTTTGGCAGCTTTTCCCCTTGTTCTACGAACAGAGGGCGGCACATCTCCAGGAGTTTTGATCCTCTGTGAAGGATCTTTAAGTCTAGATAAGTCAGTAGTGGAAGAAAATACTTCAGTAAATTGCTCAAGGGATCGTTGGCGTGAAAAACTATTTTTACGTTTAACTATCTGACTAACGCCCGCTAAATTACTTTTAATGTCAGTCATATTGTCTTGATCCGTCTTTACAAGTGTCAATGGTAAAGTTGATGGCCTTTTGACATCGTTGTCTTTTAACAATGACGTTGTAACACCATTTTGTCCAAAACTATTCACAAGTTTCCCAGGAACAATTTTAACTTGGGTTTCTTTTCGAATACACAAGTTACTTTTATCTTTTTTATTGTGGAACAATTTTTTAAAACCGGACCATTTAAATTTACTTTTTGGCGTTGTATTTACATTATTGTACTGTTTAGGACCTCCTTGGACAGCATGAACTGCGTTTTGTACATATGGTATAGGCATAGCTCGGTGATTAATTTGAAAGTTTAAGAAATCATTTGTAATCAAGTTCTGTGATTCGGAATTCGTACAATGTTTAGAAGACTTGTCAATTAATAGGCTATCACTGGATCCAGCCAGTAGATTTCTCTCCAAACATGGGTTACGACCTTGGTATGGTTGTATTGGTGTGTTACATACTGCCAATTGATTTGAATTTTTGCAATTTTCTTCAGATGGCGATAAAAGAGTTTCTACAGTTCCTACCGATGCATCTATGTTGTGGTCATGTAAGTGATTATTATTAATTAAAGGAGTAGGACTGGCTGGTGGGTACATTGGATGAAGTATCCGACCTTTTAAAGTTGGTAATTCTAATAGTCGTTCTTCGACACAGAGTGATGTTAAACGAGCTTCCGCATCCTAATACAAAATATAATTAAAATATTTAATGTTTCCCATAGATTTTCTTACCTGATCCCAGCAGTCTTCAGCAGTTTCACAAAGTAAACGAGCTGCTGATGTATCTTTCCAAGATGGGGGCCATAACGGTCTGGCTTTTCGTTTGCTAACAAGCATTTGCATTTGTTCTATACTGGGGTTTTCGCCAGCTTCTTTATAAAACGGGGGATTATATGGTTGCGGTTCAGCAGCCTGCGTGTCAGTACAGCGTATTCCCATTTCCCACAAAACCAACCCTAACGCATAAACATCTATCTGTTTGAGTGCACTCTCGCAGTCACGTAGATTTACAGCTCCTTCCAACACCTCTGGTGCCATGTATCTCAAAGTACCTGCTTCGCTCAAAGATCTATTTTCAGTCCTTCTAGGAATAACAGCTAAACCCAAGTCACAAATACAACAAGACAAGTCGTGTCTAACTAAAATATTTCGAGTGTTAATGTCACGATGAGCAATACACAGTTTACCCAAATCTGAATGTAAGTGTGCAAGACCTTTAGCAATGCCCAAGCTCATTTTACAAAGAGTTGGCAGATCTAAAGTGTGATTTTTTAAGTATTCCTGCAGACATTCTTTTTCCAAACTGAGTATTAATAAGAAATCCGACGACCCAGACGGTG
Source organism: Lethrus apterus (assembly GCA_018397195.1). Lineage (NCBI taxonomy): Eukaryota > Metazoa > Arthropoda > Insecta > Coleoptera > Geotrupidae > Lethrus > Lethrus apterus. The sequence goes on from JAFFZR010001796.1 coordinate 11,538, forward strand.
CTATACGTTCTCCACCACCGAAACACTTTAATAAAGATTGGCATTCGCCAGCTTCTTTGTATAAGTCATGTTCATTTAGGAAATAATTTCTGTGATGTGCTGGAAATACTTTAGCTGCTACTTCTTGATCATCGACTATTCCTTTCCAAACACATCCATATCGTCCTTGACCTAAAAAAAATATATTTATAACAACATTTATTTTTTATGTTTAGTTTGGAGAAAAAAATTGACAAAAATATATATAAATTATTTAAATATTTTTGTATGCTGTGAAATAGATTGCAAGCTTATAATGAACTTACCAATTACATTCAATAATTTTAATTTATCGAGACTGTAATCGGGTGGCGTTGGTACAGGATGGGGTCCCATTTCAACATCATTTTTTTTCGGCTTCATGCGCCAGCATACGTAAGCAATGACACCAGAGCATATCATAAAAACAATAAAAGATACGCTGGCAACAATGATCCATATTAAAGAATTAATTGTCGGTTTGGGCAAGATTTCAGTAGTTGCTGGTGATGTTTCTTCCATTGGAACGTAAGCATCGGTGAAATTAATATTGCACATGTCTCCTATACAGCAGCAAAATTTTGTATTATTCATGGCTTTTGGTGGCTTCTTATCGGACACACATTGGCTACGTTCACAGTCATGGGACTTTCCCGATATCTCCCAACAACCTTAAATAATATAAAAATGAACTAAATACTCAAATATTATGTAGATCAAAGTATTTCAATACCAATAACTAACAGTCTTAAGAAATTTTTTTTTGGAAATGCATGATTACATTGACGCAATAATTTATGAAAACAACTCGGACGTTTATGAAAACATAAAACACATCTTATTCTTATGATAAACGTGTTTTTCTAACTTAAAAATAATAACTTAAGAATTTTTCCTGAGAGTGATTGCCACTCTGATAAGCAGACGAAAGAATGCAATTTGCTGTAGTAGGAAGAGGCGTGATGAATATTTATTTTCTACGCATTGTTCAACGTAATAAGTAGACTCAAAAGGCATTTCAATATTACATGTTTAATTTAAATTAAAAGTCTTTTCACGATTAATCTAAAGGAAAATTACTATTACGGCGTTGTCTCCACGAACTTTAAACGGTACGAGCACCAATCAATCACGTTAAACACATCATTAAAAAACGCGCTTTTACATAATCATTTCGTTAAAAGATCCCCGTGATTCTTACATTTTTCTCACATGAATACTGACCAATTGCAATTATTTATTTTATTTGAATAAATGGAGATGAACAAAATAAATTTAAACCACATGTTTGCAAACAAAACAAAATCACATAAAAACAACGAATTTAAGTACTTTGAAACGTTTACATACCACCCAATGAGTTTTTATAAAGTTGGCATTAAGTTAAAGCAATCTAATATCAATTAACATCACTTAAAACAATTTATGGCACATCACTATAAAAAGCTTTTTTATTCAAAATTAACGACGACACATGCTACACTCAAGTGGCGTCGTATAAAGCGCTCTTTGTCGCAACAATTTATAAAATTCAACCGCATCTACCATTACATTTGCCTATTTTTAACTTCTTTGTCATCGAATTTCCCCCTAATTTTGAGTGTACGCATAAACAATCGAAAAATGCGAAAAACGCAGATTTTCATACACCGACCTAATTTATGCGACAATAATGTATGTATGTCTGGTTTATTATTAGCTGTTATAATTACATTGCCGTATTTTTTTTACGACGGCGCAAACAAGAATAATTGTTGTTTACAACATGGAAATGTATTTTTATATGATTATAAACAAATACATACAATAACAAATGAACCAAAGAAAATTTTGTTTTGTAAATTGAAAAACTCAGTTTTTAAAATTTGAAGGAATAATGATTAGTCAACACTTGATATGAAAACGTGTGGTAAAGGATTTTTAATTAGTAAAAAGATGAAAGATTCAATAAATAAACCAATACATATACAGGGTGATTCACGAAAGTGGTTCGTTAGAACTTTTCCGTGTTCCAGAAATATATCAACTCTAATAACTTGGAATTATAAGCTACACCAACTGATCTCTTATTCTAAATTATTAGCGCTCTCGCATCACTTCCGGTTGTACCGGAAGTGCATACCAACTTTGTTATTTTAAATGGAATGTTATATTTTTTCATCGTTTTTCAGATCCTACTCACCATTCTATACCAAAACTTATAAGTATACCCTATACTAAAATCTAGCAGTTTTGGAGTTTTTTGTTGTTTTAAATAAATTTTACCAATTGCAGTGGTATATTGAAAATTCTGTATTTCCGGAAGTACTGCACTTGAAAGCTTCATTTTTGGCATTTTGCTAGTTGATACCATGGGCAACGGAATGATGATGTTAAAGTTACCAGGAAGTATACAGGGCCGCTCAAAATTAGCGACAACTTCCAACAACTTCAAATCAGAAAAAAACGATTTTTTTAAATGGAACCGCCTGTATATTACTGCATTTTTAAATGCGCTTAGTAATTCTACATCGATTATTATAAGGCATACAACCCATTTTTTCCTAATAGTTTTTGAGTTATAAGCAGTTTTCTAAATAATTCCCCTAAGAATGCCGTTTATGCCTTGCTTAGTGATCTTAGACTGCCTTGGATGTCATTATAATTAAGTATTATGATTTTTTACTTTGACACTTGTCTTTTGTTTGACATTAGTATAAAGACATAATGGCTGGTGTAGTAAATAATTAAACAAATAACAATATTTTAAATTTATTTAACATACATAGAGAATGTGGGAGAGTAGTGGATAGAACATGTCGTACTTTAGCGAAAGGTATCCAAATTTG
>JAFFZR010001799.1:0-14060 GCA_018397195.1 Lethrus apterus
AGTACATTTCATTGGGGTAATTGTAAACAATTGTTTGTACCGAGTAAATTAGTAACCTTCAAAGAAATAAGTTTCTTTACATCACAAATTTATCATTATAAACAATAGACAGTTCGAAACTTATCGTTAGTGCCTTTAATGTAAAATAATAAGTGATGTTACTGAAACGAATTACGAAGTTAAAAACAACACGCAAAACTTTTCGCAACATCATACGTTCAGTCCGTTGAATTGGACCTAAATTGTGCGGTGCGTTACCGGCAGGGTTGTATCAAATGGCGTAAAGGTGTGGAACCATTCAATTTTAAAATTCTAATAATATTAAGCACTGTTTATAATTACCCCTAGTTTACAATTACCCCACTTGACCCTACACGAGGTATTTTTTTTAAATAATATGAGAAAAAAATCTTGCAATCCCTACAATTTCCAATCCAATTAATTACATTTAATAATTATCAGGAGACTGAATTTTTAAATAAACGCCAAAATCTCCTGAACCGTTAGAGAATACAGGAACGCGATTTGTACCACGTTAATCAGCCTAAAGATCAAACCATTTTTTTCCGTTCGGATTAATAATTTCATCTCTGATTGTGGTCAAGATATTTATCTAGTCGAAAATACCTGCACACACACACACCCAACACACATACTCCAAAATTTTAAATTACATTTTGGCAAAACTCGATTTAAATATAAACAAAAAGACTCTTCGGAGAATTTTTAAAACGCCGACGACCGTCCGCCACATTCATTCATTCGGACGTTATTTATGCTTCGCCCCGTACATTAATTAATATGTCATATTAATTTCAAAGTCCAACTGACAAATAATTTATTTCAGACCGCTCCACGCCCTGAAACAATCAATTAGCACTAGGGTGCGCTTTGAAACCGTCTCGTATCTTCAGCAAATATATTACTTACACATGTAGGTAGCTGAAATATCGAATTAATATTCCGAAAATGAAAACGATTTTATTAAAATTAGAGCGATATTTTACGTGTCACGAACACGTTCTTTTTTTTTCGAACTTTAATATGGATTAATTGTTCGTGTTCGAGTTACGATTTTTTTCCCTTAGTCTTTTAAGCCTACCTACCTGTTAATCCGTCGAGATCCAGTTTTTGTAATTCAAGCGAAACACAAACGCATCGTTCTAAGAACGACAACCTGTTTTCTCCTCGAATGGCGTTTAAATCCCTAAGAATAACACACATTTAAGCTCCAATCTAACTATAATAAGCGCACAAACTCACTTATCAAACTTGTAAGGTTTTAATTTATTAATTTGCTAAACTTATAATCAGTTAAATTGTTACGGCTAGGTTTAGTGTCAGTGACTTTTATGAACGTAAATTAAAACGTCAAGATCAAAATTAGAAAACCATTCGGATGTAATGCTGATATATTGGAATCGTTCAGTGAAATTTTGTATTCACTGATCTGATGTAAATACATATCACTATTAAATGTTAAATCTGTTTGTTCAAATATTCGTTTTATTTGTGGAATTTCCAATAGCGTTTTAACGTGTGGGTTTATAAATTCAAATTTAACAATAAATTTCAAATGTCAAAACGAGTCACACATAAATAAAGTTTTTTTGTATGATTATAGTACTCCGTTTTCTTAAATTCTTCTTTTCTACGAGTTTTTTCTTTACTGCCGTTCTTGCATAAATGAAATTTATTGTGGATATTGTTTGTAAAGATAAAATCCTCTTCAAACATTTCGAATATTTGTGATAGACTTTTTTTATATTTGTTTTATATTACGTTAATGGCAGTTTGATTAGAAAACTTTTTGAATCTCTAAACCTATAATTTATGGAAGATTTACATAAACAGTAGCAATAGATGTGAAAATCTTTCTATACAAAACATTGTGTGTGTCAGTTTTTTAAACAGCACTTAGTCCGCTTTTTTGTCTTATCGACTTAAATTTTGAATTTTCAAATAACTCATTTATGAAAAGTAATATTTTCGTAATTTGACTAGTGGCAATTCATCTCAACATCCAATGCAACACAGCAAGGTTATATCAGTCTGAAAGAATTTTCTCAAAATTATGGAAAATCTTCAGTGTGTACGAAATGGAAAAATTAAGGAGGTTAGTGAAACACAATTTTTTCGTAACGCAAAATATCAAAACCAGTGCAAACCAACTCCAAGCATTGCATTAACATTTTTGTTACTTACGCACAGGCTATTAGCTCTGTCCCATAAAATATCGAAAACACTCGCAAGACATGGTTAATATCACGTTAAGAATGTATCGGTAATGAGAAGTATAACTCAGAGTTAACATACGAATGAGCACGGGTGACGTCCAAGAGTCCATAACGCATGAGTAGGTGGTCCGCCGTAGGCGATATGGAATTGAAATGTCATTTTAATTTGTACGCGATTTTTCAAAACGATATACCACCGGTGCTGAACCGCGATGCCGGGTCTTATCTTACCCATGAGGCGCTTTTGCACGTTCTAATCGCATTTGACTAGGTATGGACTGTTCAAACGGGAAGGGACGTTAAATGACCATAAACTAGGAAAACGCGTTTGTAAAATAAATACGATTTTCCATTTAAGTCTCTTGCAATGTAATTAAGCGAGTTCATTACTTAGGTGGTCACGAAGACATTATAAAATCGTCAATACCATTTGTTCAATAAGATTTTCAGCTTGATGTCCACCATATAGCCGTGGAGCAACTTTAAAGTGAATTAACATAAATTCATGGGCGGTTAAAATTATTGTAAATTTCCAAGAGATATAATCAAAAAGTCAAAATTACTTAAAACGAACGTAACGTCTTCTTAAGTCGTCTCGAAGCAGATTGAAAAATAATCACGTTTCTGTTTAACATAATTCTTCTTCGTAGGCACCGACTAGTTCATCCGTGGCCGTTGTTCCTTAATGATTGGTTTTTCGAAACCGGTAATTAATAAATTAGAGAAATTAACTTGATACTCGGGACCACCAAAACGTTAAATTAATTTTAATTTTCCTACAACGTTTCGCGCATGTATCGCGTAATTATACCTACTACCAATTGATTAAGGCGATTACGAAAAAAAAAAACGTTGTGGGCTTCGCGCGATTAATGACTTTTCTTGGCTTGAAATAAAAGACCTCGCAATAAGATACAATTCTTGTATCTACAGTTTAAATACACATTTGTTATTATCCTATCATTTATATAGTTCGTTTCAAAATAGGGTATTCACTCGAATATGAAATCACAAATTTAACAGGACGCTCCCACCTGTACTGAACTGATAAGTAGGTCCTCCAATGACAAATCAGCTGATTGCGACGGCCAATGCGAAGCGTGCGGTTTGCGAAAGCGTCCGTGCGGAACTCGCGACAGCGCCGTATGTCGAGGGGGGGGGGCAAAACGTCGGTATGGGATGGCGCCGTCATCTTAACTTTCGACGTCTTCATATTTAATTAATTGAACATTTTCTTAAACGTGGTTACATATAAAATTATTATTATTTCATATTATTGAATATGAGAATATTGACCATGAAACAAATACAATTTCGAAATTCAACAATACTTTTAAAAATGTTTAGAGGATTAGTGTAATTAATTTTTTTTCTTGTCAGCACGAAGCATGAAAAAAATTTAAAAAAATAATCTTGCTAAAAAGATGTTATTTTATTGCCCGTATATACTTTCATATTTTCGTAACATGTGCATAAATTTATTACAAATTAGTTACACATTCATTTATTGCGAGTCTCCATTACAATTTATATTTTGAAATTAATTTTCAATCAATAATTCCAATAATTATGTCCATATAGAAAAAAATATATATATTTATGCCGCAATAATCGTAGTTCCTAGAATTTCGGGATGTTGTCATGATCGATAAGATCTAAACGATAAGATCAATCAACAACACAATCACCATTAAAACGTACATTATTGTTTGTATTTACAATATACACTTTCAAAACACTTCTCCTCTCAATACTTAAATTAACAAAGAAACATAATTATTCTTGGTAAATAGTAACACGGTTATCATTACCCAATACCAATTTAATTGTAGCTTAATTGTATCTGAACAATGATATTTCGTCTATTAAAAATTACACACGAGGTATAAATTAAAACCGACTCATTATCAACGTTAATAACATCGTTTGTTGTGCAATCAATAAACCATTTAAGAGACAAAAATCGTGCGTTTTCATAGCCGATAATTGTTACGAGACGTTCGCGAAAATTACAATTAAAATATTTTTCAATAACTTGTTTCATCTTGCGTCATCATTATCGCAATCGTGCGGACGAACAATAAAGAAGATATTTTTATCACAATATCTGCATGTATAATCAAGCTGTGCTGAAAAAAGGGCGAGCTCAAGGCGATATGGGTCATCTCCACCCAACGCGCGCTCGAACCGTAATTAAAATGAAATAAGACCGAAAGAAAGTGGACGCAGCAGCGGCGGAACATTTCGGACAATACAAGGCATTCAAAAAAAAATTGATTTGTTTGAAAGACATTTAAAATATACGCCTACTTATTACTGTGGTGCATATTGAATTCGTGAAATTTAGTTTTATGTCGTTCATACATTGCCCATTTATTATAAGCAGTCAGGACTGTATCTTATTTCTAGGATTTAGGGAAAATTAGCCATGGCCAATGTTCTCAAGAATAAGATGTGACAAAGATTACAACATCATATGCATGGTTGCAAATAATTTACATGATAATTGCCAAATTTTTTATTATAAAAAAGTAAAGATTTCCATCTTCCAAAAACACCATTGAGATTTTATTTATTTATTCAATTATACGTTTTTTTATAACAATTTTCTTTTAAAGTCCGTAATAAAGGTATTATTGAAGACATTTTAGCATTTTCTGTACAATCTACATATCAAATCTCAGGTTTTTCTATCAATATTTGATTATTTTTATTAATATTATTATTATTAGTAAATTTAAAAATAACATAAAAAATTGTACAAATATGCGTCCGTTCTTTTAGTTTTAATCCAACCGTACAAATGCAATATATGGTCCGCCACAAAAGCGACGACTTCAAAAAAAAAAAGAGTGTAAAATACCTCCTCCTCTTTACCCCCGGATCGAAAACCGAAAAAAGACAAAGAGCAAAGCATCGACGTCGGCTTTGACAACCCGTCATTTATTTCGATTACGATGCGATATTAAGAAATTATTAACGCATCGAAATTTTATGTCGCATTGTGCGCGTCTCCGACCTCCCACAATTGTCCCAATTTCATGCGAGTATTGAAAAAGAATGAATTCAATGTTAATAATAATGAATTAAAATTATCTCTGATTGTTGGCGAGGTCCACCCGCTCTTGTATGCACTTTGAGGATTTTAATTGTTTGAGTGACCCGCACGCCCTTGTCGAAACCCGCCATGACACGGTACTCATTTCATGTAAAGAATTCTTTCAGTTGCATGCATGGATTAACTCATAGTTTAAAACAGATAAATAGCTCGATAAACGGTTCCACGGTGAAGGAGATTAAACGGTAGAGTTTATTTTGGAAAAACGAAACAGGAGACAAACTTTAAGCCGTACACAACACACCTGACATGTTGACAGTAACATAATATATTTATATAACAAAACACCTAACACGCGCCCAGATTACTGATAGATCGAAACCCACGCAATAATTAGTAATTCAAGCCGACACCGAATCTCACCTACGCGACATCAATCATCCACACTCCCTTATTTGCGACGTCGGAGAAATTTCATTTTCAAATAAATTATCCGGTTCGTGGTTTGATTGCCTTAAAGTACGTGCGCGAAAATTTTACAATCCACGACACAATCATCAAACGTTTCAATAGACAATTATTATTCATTTAATTATTTTTTTTTTTTTTTTTTTTTATTTGATAAATATATATGTGTTTATTTACCTAATGCAATCAAAACTAGTTTAAAAAACTAACAATCGATTTCGTTCTAACTTAACATAACATATTTGTTATTTAATGATGCTTGTTTATTATATGTGTTTGCAATAATACACAGTTTTAAAATTACTGTTTGACGATACGTTACATTGTAAGTGCTTTAGTTAAATAAATTCATTTAAATAATTTTCTTTCAGTTTTCAAGGTTTCCTGGCGTATAATGAAGATTAATTTCTCGTTCGGCGTTAAGCTGAAACTGAAGAGGTTTAGTTTTAAATTACGTTATTTATTATCCGTTCCCGGTGAGGAGATTATATCGAAAATTGATTTAGGGTTATTCTTGTTACCGGCTTTCAAATAACCGTTAGCACAAATTACACTCTTTCCACCGTCCTCGTCAGTCAGACGTGTATTGATGATTTCGCTCCTGAAGATGAAGTTTACAAGCACCAGAAACTCGGTAATTACGTGGAAGCTAGACGCGTTGACAAGATCACGTTGTAAATAAATACTATTAGTTATAAATGCATATACATTCTTGGGCTTTTTCATTTTCACTTGAGGATGTCTTAATGTAACATTAATAACTGTAATGAAATCTTTTTCTCAGTGTACGTTAATTACCATTAATTGAAATTAAAGTCAAATATTCACATCGCGATTCCGATCAGTACTTAGCTACTTACCTATACTAATAAGATAATTTAAATTCATTATTCTAGTAGCATTTCTAGAACATAATGGCTATAATTTACAAGCATTATCGCGGTTATCGGGCAAACGAGTTTACCGTGGAAACCTTTTTCGATTGTGCCTGCGATACCCTCAATATCGTAAGAGATTTTTATTGCCAAAAAAATCAATTTTTTCATTCGAGCTCAGTCTCTCGTATCATCACCCAAAAATCGCCACTTTAACTTTGCACTGATTTTTGTGTCAATATTATTTGATAATTGTTCATGAAATGATTTTTACTAGAGTAACTGCTGCTACAATGTCAATATTCATCATTTATATAGGTACCTATTTTCACACAATTTCAACAAATATCAACAAGATTTTATTAAATTAAAGGACGATGTAGGTATGTAAACATACGTAAATTCGTGAAGTCCAGCATTCATCGCCAAACGGCTAACGATACGTCCGAAGCGTTTCACAATAATCCGACCTCTTAATCTTTTACGCCGAAGATCTCTATCATCATTTATTCCTCCTTCACAGTGATCTTCCAATTCATCATTTCTCCGCGCCCGACGCCGCCGCTCGTACATTGTGATGCAGGCGATATCGCGTGTTACAGGTGGGGAAGCGGCGGCGGCAGGTCGCGAGTACCTGAGCCGATCAGCGCCGGCCAGATGCAGTGACCAACTCGTGGTCCAGCAGATAAGACGTGCGAGACCGCCACCATCATCGAACGATAACGACACGAAACTCTCCGCGAAGAACACAACGCCAAATTAGCCGAACGTACGGAGACTTTAACGCAGGATCAAGCTACGAACTTGAAAAATATTTCTAAACGTGTGACTCGATGTAATCGTTAAATGTTTTTGTGTTAGTGAGTTTGTCGTAACGGTGTGTTAAATGTTAACCAATGGATGCGTTGTTGCAGTTTGATGAAAATTTATCAACTCTGTCGAAAATGACATACCCCGATCCGAACAATAATGACTTCGACGCGACCGCCTCGACCACTAAAGAAGATAAGTATTCTTTAAGACCGCGATCTGTGAGACGCGTCACCGAAACCTTGACGAAAGCGGCTCCATCGCAAAACAACACCAAACCGAACAAACCCCACAAACCGAAACAAAAACCGGCCCCATTGAGTAAATATCGACGTAAAACGGCGAACGCGAGGGAACGAAACCGCATGAGGGAAATAAACCAAGCTTTCGAGTCCCTAAGACGTGCCATACCACAGATGGCCTCCGCGCAAACTTCCGGTAGCAATGAAAAGCTCACGAAGATTACGACGCTGCGTCTCGCCATGAAGTACATAGCAACTTTGAGTGCTACACTGTCCGGACCTGATCACATACCCGATCCATTTTCGGATTACAGTGATTTGGATTGTCTGTTGTTGGAATCGGACGGTGAATCTCTACCGCTTTCGGATCATTCGTTGTTGGCTTCGCCCGATTTTCCGGAGTCCTCGTTGTCTCCGGTCGACTTTGGCGATCCGACACTGCCACCATTCCTGCACACGGACTTTACGGAACACGGACTCGAGACGTCAGATTTTAGTGATTTTTTGTTGACGTAACGGTAAATCTTTCGAAAGACACTTATTTATAAATTTGTACATAGTCGAACTGAATCATATCATATCTTGCCTCATAGTTTTAAGTTTTCTTGATATTAATTGGGATAAGATACTTTTACATTAAAAGAAATAAATATAAAATTTTCATATATCGAAGAACAAAAAAAATCTAATTCAGGAACGTTTAAAATTATCAGAAATATTTTAAATGCCGAAAAATCATTTTTCTTTAATTGTTCAAAACACCTAAGTTATAAATCAAACATGTCTTATTTTTAACATCTTTATGCATAATATAAATGTGTAAAGCATTTGTATATGTTTAATGAGGTAATCAATCATGACCATCATAATAATAAACAAACACGCGGCTTTTAATAGAAATTTATTGCAACATGTACGAATAATTAAGTTTTTTAATATTGTTTTAAAGCGGTAATTACCGCAATGCGATTATGTGAGTTTCATTATCTACTGTTATCTACCGCGTTTATAGAATTCAATTATTTACAAAAAAAAAATTCTATACAAAAAAATGTAATTTTATATAAAACAGGACTATTAGATTATTGTAAACCCTTATTGGGCATGTTTAAATTATTTAGAAAAACTTTAATATATAAAAATATTCAATTAAAATTAATATAATTTGTGTTATGTAAACGGATCTAAAAATAAAATAAATTCAAATTTTATTTTATTTATTTTAATATTATTGATACCTCAAAGGTATCAATGCAGAAGTATCCATACCCCAATTAAAAAAAATCGTAATTTTAAGCGATTCTTTGATATCTTCCCTGATGTATTATTGTTACCTATGAAATATTTTATAAATATATATATTTTTTACATTTTATAAGTTTGTGAACGTTATTGTGAAAATAAAAAATGTTTAAATTAGCTTGTGTGTTTTTCTTTCGGTGATTATGTGTTTCGCGTCCCGAAAAGGATGAAATTTGATATAACGTTTTGTCATACGCTAGTAAGAATAAAAAGGACGAAAAATTCGTGAGAGAGATCATTCCGATAGCGGGTTAGTATTCGTGTTGAACCACCGAGTTCAATGGAACCCGTCCGGTAGGACTCGGAAATTATTCAATTAATTAGTTTTAAAAATGTGTCAAATATTAATGGCTTGCAATGCAATCTGGTTGTGCGTTTGTTGGTATTTTTTTTTTTTTATTAGTATCAATTTAGTCAATATATAGGCGACATAAAGATGCAATATAATTTATATAAACGATTGCCATTTTCAAGATGTTATCGTGCATATTTATTAACGTTCTTTTTTATTATTTCGTTATTGGAATTGGTCGAGTTTTCGAAATTTCGCGTTCGGTTCAGTAAATTCGAAACGCGTATTTTACGAAAACGTCTGCCATCCATAACCAGTTTAAAATGCCCACATTTGCAAAGTAGGTTTGTGTCATTTATAATTTTCGCGATGATTGCATAAACGTGATATCCAATAAAAAAACGCTGAAAAAATATTTTTATGTTGGTAATTGATGTGACCAAGAATCAAACAGAAATCATACAAATTAATACAATATCGAAGAACATATCCATAAAAATTATTACCTATTACAGGAAATATTTTCTAACAATTCATACACAAACTTTTCTCAAAGTTTTTTAAAAAAATCCGATAAAAGCTCATCCGTGAAGCATAAAATTGGTGATAGAGAATAAATGATAAACGCCTGTTTATACAAATGAAGAATCACTGTTTAGAGTTTAGATCATTTAATATTTTCCTCTATAATATATATAGTTTATAGCAGGAAACTGATCAGCTTGATATGTTGCGTAAACATTCACAAATTTATCAAACGTCTTCATCGCTTAAAGTCGAACTAATGCGTCCGTTAAGAAACGTGTGATAAGCAACGTGTTAAATCAATTAAAATTCATAATGACATCGGTGTGTCGCAACCGGCACCTCGACAATGCATCATCTCGACAAACACACATTAATTCGAACGAACTTTGTAGTCTTTTGACATAGAACGCAGGTAGTAACATTAAGTATGGTATTATGAGCAAGACTATTTACATAAATATCTGGTCCACTTGCGCATGTTAATACGCCATATTGGAATAATAGTCGCTGGCAATGTTCGCTGTCAATATGGACTCACGAGATGCCGACCCATAGATACTCTAATAGACTTTTTCTTTTCTCTCGTACTTCAAAGCAGGTAGCTAGAGCAGGAAAAAAAACGAACTTATCTGATCGAGAGCTAGAAACTTAAAGAAGCTTAACATTTTATTCACTACGCGAATGTACGGGTTGTGTTTCGCGTCGATAAAAACCATTTTACGATGAGCATAAAATTGTTAGAAATTAATTTCGCTTATCTATGGGGTGTTATTTTATCGTCCATTTTAGTATTTACTTCGTGTACGCGACCACAATAAATATATATATCATTGAAAGTTGAACACGTGAGGTTGTAAATCACGACGTGAATTTATTCCAGGCATCGCGGACAAATGTCAAACAATATTCTCCATCGTACGCCGTGATTTACGGCGATCTATTTATTGAGTGATTTATTGGATAGATACGGATCACTTTCGGATGGACGTAACGCAATAAATGTTCCTACAGTTTGTAAACGAATTGTGTAAGTACATGCAATAGATTTGTGTTGGCATAATAAGAACCACTTTTATAAAAATGATTTAAAAATGTAAGAAATGTTAGATTCTCTTCCATCCTTCTAATCATAATATCGCCCCATGCTGACCAATTGTATTTTTTTGTACCCCATTCTAATTCCTTCTATTTCCTTCTTTATGCTGCTGCAATTTGTTTCCACTTCTTTGTCTTCAAAAATTCCTCGCAGAAAACGTATTGCTGATACATGAAATTAAATTCAAAGCTAATTTAAAATTTTAAAAATTATTCCAAATTAGATCGAACAAATTTGTGTAAACATTTTTATTTTATTTTATTAATTTTAACTTTGCAGTACTTTTTGCAAACAAAAGATTGTTTCGAATATTTCTGATTATCGGCTTCGAAGCAAAAATGACCAACCAACTTGTGTAACATCAAAATATCCAAAATATAATTTTACATCATCGCACGTACTAAACTTGCGATTTTACGGTTGAATCAAAACTTTCACTGTCGCATTACCTACAGACATGTACCCGTAATAGGTCGATAAGCGACATTCCAAAATTCCAAAATGTTAATACATTCCGCGATGAAAGCATTCCGCACTGGTAACGATACGCAAATTAATTTTTCGTTTAATTTACACAAAAAGTCATACAATTCCGTAGATACTCTTCTTCTTCTTCGTCTTTAAAAAATGTCATTACAGTTGTTTTGTTTGAGCAGAATAGTATTTGTAACCTTTTTTAAATCACCTTTCCGTTTTGAATTAAATACATGATTATTTCCGAAACATTTCTAACTATGTTATAGAAAGGTTTTAATTTAATAAATTGTTTCAAACGTAATTATTCAGAAAGTTACTTTTACGAATATTAGAGTAAAAGTCACCACAAACCAGGAAAATTGTATTTGAATACGCCTCCGTGCGGCGCGCATACATGCACTTACGCGCATGCAACTAACAACAAATAATTAGCTTTTATTATGAAGTCGACTGTGACATATTTCGCCGCATATTTCAACCGGGTTCGCATACTGAAATTAACCGTAATACGCAACGTGTCCCACTTCTACCGCAGAGTTCCAGCAGCGGATAACTCGAGACATATTTTGAACGCGTTGTCAAATTATCGACAATTATTTATTAAACTGAACGAGCGTTATTAATTGCGTTTTTTTTTACTTTTCGTATTTACATTGTCGAGTTTGTCAGATATATTTAGATATGACGTTTCTGCATGCGTTATTATCGCAACAAACGTAAATAATTTGTAACGCGACATTTGACGTGCATAAATTATAAACAATTATTCACGACTTCGATTGGCGTGTAATATTTTCACAGCGATTTTTATCGTAAATGCAATTGATTATAAATTTTCGATACGTTTGTGAAGATCACCTTTTGTTAAAATACCACGAGAAAAATTTCATGCGTAAGTTCGTTAAAATTCATAACACGATGAACGTCTCTGGTATATAAAATCCTTAAAGATGAGTAAACGCCTGAATTTCATTTAGCGTTAAAGGTGTTGAGATAACGTTATACGACTTAATTATATATTCTCGCGATGCTGCAAACGGCCTTTTAAACCACACTCACACAAAAACCGCATGAAGTAAACCCGACGCATTTGATAAATTAATATCATTATACGAAAAAACTTGTCGACTAGAAGATTGTAATATTGTGGTGCTTTTATAATCGAATAATTGAAAACGTACTTAAGCGCAATGAGGAACACGGAAACATTCTAATAACGAGATATTCGCAGTTGTATTATACGTCCTTATCAGCGACGTTAATGCACGCATCTTCAATCAACGGATTGAGTTATACTAGAGAATTTATCATGATTATGTAGTCAGGCGAGAAGTGTTTCTGATAGCCCGCGATTTTTATTACACGTTCTTCCTCATACTTTCTTATCTTAATCTTAAACCATTGAACACACACAGTATTTCACTCAAACTCAAATAATACAAGTTTCTCTCATTGAAGACGCATTGGAGAAATTTAAGCTGGTTGCAAGTGGAACCGGTCGCGCCATCTCCACGTCCGTGGACGAACCGCGCCCACATCGGCGTCTATTTATAATCGAATATTAACGCGTTTTTGATGTCCCTCGCGAATTTAATGATGTTTGCGAAATTTTCGCGTGACGAAATTTAATGCGAGGATGAACGGGAAAAAAACGAAATGTGCAGATCATGATTTCGCTTCTTAAGGTATTGTAGTATTTGTCGGAAAAAATGTCCCGAATATATTGGACGAAATAAACGACGCCTTGCAAAAAAAACAACTTGTTTAATAAACGTCGATTTAAGCGTGGGAATGCGTTTCGCGAATTGAGTAGTAATTAAGCGACATGTATCGACCGAAATCTTCGGATAAGATCGTTGAAAGGCTTGAAATGTTTGAATGCGATGTGTGTTGGTCGCTTGCAATTATTCCGTAGAAAAGCAATTTAAACGAAAAATGTATCGTAGAAAATACTTAAAATTATCAAAAAGTGAAGAAATGTAAAATGGGAGGCAGTAAGGAGAGGGAAGGAAGTAAAAGCACAGGAAAAGTTTGAAAACAAAAGGAAAAAATATACAGTGTGTCGCAATTTAGACTGCACCACCCCTGTATTTTTTTTATATATTATCGATTTAAACAATTTCTTTTTTCTAATTATACCCCTCACTAAATTGTACTTTTAGGTTATGTTACTTTCCATTCACGGTAAAATGCTAGTCTACTACGATTTAAATTAAACAGCAAAATTGAAGAAGTCGTATTAGGGATTTTTTTATCAAAAAAACTTGTTAATAAAAGTTGTTCAGAATCGTTCAAATAAGTTAAATCCAAAATTTCATTCAAAAGAAAAAAAATTGAAAATCTCTCTAAAAAAATTTCTTAGTCCAAAAAATGCGAGTAATAATCTCACAAGTTGGCCATGATTTGTTATTTCACTCTTTTAATTCAATACAATAACAAAAAACGATGCTTAATTACTTAAATAAACGTATTTTCAACTAAATCACAATTAGCATGTGTACATTTGGACATTTTTTGAGATTTTCAATTTTGTTTGTTTTTAATGAAATTTTGGATTTAGCTTATTTGAACGATTCTGAACAACTTTTATTAACAAGTTTTTTTGATAAAAAAATCCCTAATACGACTTCTTCAATTTTGCTGTTTATTTTAAATCGTAGTAGACTAGCATTTTA
>JAFFZR010001800.1:0-13808 GCA_018397195.1 Lethrus apterus
AAACGATCTGAAATTTTAAGAGCACCAATCTTAGAAAACAATTAGTGTATAATTAAAAAATGAATGAATGATAATAATGTTTCAAATATCAAAGTTATTTACCCAACTAATAGGTATTTACAAAATTTTAATATTTTCAATCAGGTGTTTTAAATTAGCATTAAGTCATTCTCTACTGCCATAGGTAGGTTCTTCTAGTTTTTGACGGATTTGCAAAGGCTGCTTGATTTGCGTGTTTTATTTTATTTTAATTTAGTTTTAATTTTTTTCTAAGATTTTGTGAAACAAATCTCCAAAACTATTATACCGTTAAATTCGAAAAAAAATTAACTTTCTAAGGATGTTCCATTTAACCCATATTCCCATTAAAAAAAATCAAGTAGGCTTTGCATTTTGAAATCTTATGGATCAAAAAAAATTTTTAAATGTAAAAAAGTAGTTTTTATTGAGTCCTAAGTCCCTTTAAAATTTCAGGATTCTAGCTCAAATCGTTTTAGCACGACGGACCCGTTTCCATACATAATCGCAACCCTGTATATTTTAATGTACATACCTGTAATTGGGCAATAGCCTGTTGGTACATGTCACAAATAAATAAATAAATAAACGTCAATTTTGAGAGGCAAATAAATTTTGATCAAGCGAAATATAATTTTGGCCAACTTAAGAAAAATTTTGGTGGCGTCACATTCAGTCTTTTTGGATCTCTCTATATATAATACATCAAAAATAAGACACCCAGTACTTTACAATTGAGGTATGTTATTATTCATCAAAAAAAGATACTGGGTGCAGTATAAGGGGGTAAATATAACATGTCTGTCAAAGGAATTGCAACAAATGAAAGAAACCTCCATAAGGTTTATATGGATGACAAATATACTATACTATACTATACTAGATTTGAAAGTAAAGAGGCAATAGTCAACATCTACAAGAAACTCTACGTAACATGTGTAGAAATGGAAAAAGAAACAACTTACGACTAATATAAACTTCACAAAACAACAAAAATGTATAGCAGACCATCACAAAAGAAACAGGTGTTTCTAGTGAAGACTCAGTTGACGAAGTTTCTAGCAGAGAGCTTCCATATGTACTTTTGCAAGGCGAGAGACATAATGACTCCGTTAAATAGTCTATTATAACTGTATTAATTCTAAAGTCCTGTCATATTTTCTTCGTGTCACATGAATGACTTGTTTCAAGTAAACGCAAAACGACGAAAGTTTGTCCTATCAACAAGAAGGATGTGGAATCTATAATGAGTAGTCAGTTACTGACCTATTTCTATACACATGGTGGTCTCAAAATTTTTTGAATGCGTGTTGTAGATTGATAATTAAGCGCGTTGATAAATTTAGAGAGATACGTTTTACAAGACATATTTTCAACTCTCTAGAAAAGTCTGAAGATGTTGCAAATAAGAAATCATTTTGCTATACAAATAAATAATATTTTTAATTTTAATAAGGACTATTACGACAAGCAAACATTTGAAACTAATAATTTAATTCTTGGAGTGTTAAATTTTGAACAAAATTGAAACAAAAATAAAAAATTTTAGAAAGTGGTTAAATTTCAAAGCTGGACAATTGATGAAAATAATCGATTGACCCTACAAACTTGGGCCCGTCATGTATAAGAGCTTTATTATTTAAACAGTGGTACTATAAACAACAAACGAGCGTTTTTGAATTTCGCTTCTTATTTTCTCCTTATTTAGCAATCTTCAGGTACTCACTTCAACCGTCAACATAACTCTAAATTAGAAATTTATTGTATCTTTTATTTATTTCTCATTTCTTTCCAGCCGCTTCTTATTTAATACGCACACTTGACTTGCACTAAACGCTCACCTCCGCAGACTAACGTTAGTTTGCGGAGATGAGCGTTTAAGTCAACCGGGTGTATCAAATCTAATTTGTTCGTAGCTTAACAGCGAAAGTCTGCGCATTGGTCGGACTGCTGGTTTTGTAATGACACAGTCATTCGCCTACAGTTTCCTATGGTCAAATAGCGGACAACTCTTGATGTTGTATCAGTTTGTATCATGCACTGCCGGTTTGGCGATAACACCACAGGCTCGATTTGCATCGATCACTCACAGCAGCCGTACTGACGGCGGACTGACGTCGCACATCAGTTTGTAACACCTTATATGATTCCTTAACATCCTTCATTCTTCTTCCTCTCTTTTAATAAACATACCTGTTTTTGCCTCACTTTACCATTTTTAAATCATTACAAGTTTCTTTCTCTCTCTTTCGCTCTAATTCTGTTTTTTTTTTTTTTAATTTATCTCGTTATTCGTTCCATTACGGCTCTTCTTTTTCATAAAACTGTTCATTACTTCTCCCCCAATTTTATATTGTCTTTCATCGTCCACTTTCTCCTAGATCATTTAAAGCTATTTCTGTTAATGATTCCATTTAACGGAGACTTAGCAATATTTCTATGCTCATTTACATTTTCATGCTACACAAGATATCTTTACTTTTGTTTGTAACAAATATTTGTTATATTTACCAAAAATATAGATATTGAAAAGTGGGACGGTTACAAACATGAGAAAGAAAATTGGTTGTTGCCCACATGAACTGCAGGGCAATAATATATAATAACAATATGACACCTAGATATAATTTAGCGATGAGAAAGGCAATATTTGAAATATTTGAACCAAACAGTAATATAAAAAATACACTACTACTTTCAAGGTTCAGTTAAAAATAAATTTAATTTTTCAAGGACTTAGGGGAAATGACAACCATCTTACTTTAATCTGGCGAATTTAATCAAAGGCAACGAATTTAGAGATAAATATTTCAGGAAGTTGGTATTGCAAAAAAGCAATTAAAACTTTCAATCATATGGCATAGTATAATTTAACATTCAAGAAGAAAGTAATTATAAAGGAATTTTCTTAAATAATATTGAATTTATGGTTATTTAATAAATAAAAAAAAATTCAAAGTAAATTTTTTTTACACATCTTTAAATATAAAAATCAAAAACGGTAGCCGAAATAAATATAACAGCAACTTAACTGCCTAAACTGCATAATTAAATCTATGTTAAAATTTTCGACTACACACCCCTCCACCTCAAGTTGAAAATGTCAAATAGTAGCATTTGTTAAAAACAAAATTTAAATTTAAAAAAAATCCTATCCTTTGGTATCAATAGAAATTTAGTCTATGAGCTTTTTGTCTAATTATTCAAATTATATTATTGAGACACTTAATCCATTCCTGGACTTAACAAACAAATTTATCCCTTTTTTCTGTAAATGAAAATTTGAAAATTGTTATGAATGATTTTCTAAAGAAATGGATGATTATTTAGATATTTATATTAGAAAAATACCTGTCACTCATTGGATTGTACGAAATTTTTCCATAATAAATTAGTTACTTTTTACTAATTTATATAAAAATTATTCGTATCTAAAGAAGTGGATTTATGAATTGATCTTATTTTTAAATATTAGTCGACTCATACTTCATTATACAGGCTCATTCACGAAAGTGGTTCGTTAGAACTTTTCCGTGTTCCAGAAATATGTCAACACTAATAACTTGGAATTATAAGCTACACCAACTGATCTCTTATTCTAAATTATTGGCGCTCTCGTACCACTTTCGGTTGTACCGGAAGTGAATACAAACTTTGTTATTTTAAATGGAATGTTACATTTTTTCATCGTTTTTCAGATTCTACTTACAATTCTACACCAAAACTTATAAGGGTACCCTACACTAAAATCTAGCCGTTTGCAGTTTTTTGTTGTTTTAAATAAATTTTACCAATTGCAGTGGTATATTGAAAATTCTGTATTTCCGGAAGCACTGCACTTGAAATCTTCATTTTTGGTATTTTGCTAGTTGATACCATGGGCAACGGAATGGCGATGTTAAAGTTACCAGGAAGTGTACAGGCCCGCTCAGAATTAGCGACAACTTCCCACAATTTCAAATCAGTAAAAATCAATTTTTTGAAATGGAACCCCCTGTATATTATTTAGTAATTCTACATTGATTGTTATAAGGCATACAACCCATTTTTTCTAATAGTTTTTGAGTTATAAGCAGTTTTCTAAATAATTCCCCTAAGAATGCCGTTTATCCCTTGTTTAGTGATCTTAGACTTGGGTGTCATTATAATTAAGTATTATGATTGTCTAATTTGACTTGTCTTTTGTTTGACATTAGTATAAAGTCATAATGGCTGGTGTTGTAAATAATTACACAAATAAAGATATTTTTAATTTATTTTACTTACATGAAGAATGTGGGAGAATGGTGGATAGAACATGTCGTACTTTTAACGAAAGATATCCATATCTGCCAGCAATGACGAAGAAAAAATTTAGAAAACCGGAATCAAATTTTCTGCGTTTCTGCAATTAGCAGCTTTTCCGAAAAGCAGAAAATTTGATTCCAACTTTCAAAATTTTTTCTTCGTCATTGTTGGCAAATTTGGACATCTTTAGTTAAAAGTACGACATGTTCTATCCACTACTCTCCCACGTTCTCCATGTATGTAAAATAAATTTAAAATATCGTTATTTGTGTAATTATTTACTACAATAGCCATTATGTCTTTACACCAATGTGAAACAAAAGACAAGTGTCAAAGTAGACAATCATAATATTTAATTATAATGACATCCAAGGCTGTCTAAGATCACTAAACAAGGGATAAACGGCATTCTTAGGGGAATTATTTAGAAAATTGCTTATAAGTTATAACTCAAAAACAATTAGAAAAAATGGGTTGTCTGCCAACAATCGATGTAGAATTACTAAGCGCATTTAAAACTGCAGTAATATACAGGATGTTCCATTAAAAAAAATTGATTTTTACTGATTTGAAGTTGTTGGAAATTGTCGCTAATTTTGAGCGGTCCTGTATACTTCCTGGTAACTTTAACATCACCATTCCGTTGCCCATGGTATCAACTAGCAAAATGGCAAAAATGAAAAGATTTCAAGTGCAGTACTTCCGGAAATACAGAATTTTCAATATACCACTGCAATTGGTAAAATTCATTTAAAACAACAAAAAACGGCTAAATTTTAGTATAGGGTACCCTTATAAGTTTTGGTGTAGAATTGTGAGTAGAATCTGAAAAACGATGAAAAAATATAACATTCCATTTAAAATAACAAAGTTGGTATGCACTTCCGGTACAACCGGAAGTGACACGAGAGCGCCAATAATTTAGAATAAGAGATCAGGTGGGGTAGCTTATAATTCCAAGTTATTAGAGTTGATGTATTTCTAGAACACGGAAAAGTTCTAACGAACCACTTTCATGAATGAGTTGTATAAACTTGGATCAGTATTATATAAATATTAGTTTTGTACAAATTTCATTTATTTTAATTCTGTCATATATGCGTGTCTAAAAAATAAAAAAAGATTCTGTGGAAAAAATTAAAAAATATTGTTTGTTATATTTTAGAAATACTAATCATTCCTATTATATCCACACCTAATTTCATGAATTAGTATTCACAAATAAAGCACGTATCTTAACAACCATAATAACAAAATTAGAGCCATCAAAACATTGTTATTATGCCAGTTCAGTTGTTTAAAAATTGTAATACGTATTCGAACTACGAGCAAGTGTGTAATTTACACTTGCTCGTAAAAATTGTTTATTCACAATAACACGAAATTTTTACTGTGATAAATAACAGTAATTTGTAAACATAATATTAATCATTCGAGCACATTAAGCTCATAAGCCGATATGAAGGGCTTACATGTTCGAAAATTTTTTAACCCACATTTTCGTAGTATATACTACTTAAACACGGGCGTAACGAACAATACCACAAAATTGTGTTGTACAAACACAAATTAAAATAGTGGGTGTCTCACACGATACTTTGCGGTAAATATATATGTGTTCTTTGCATTATTTATTTAAAATTAAAGACATATGCCTTAAGATATTCTTTTAACACCTGATGTCCATAATTATAATGGTTTCCAGTATATTGATATAAAGAACAAAATTACAGTTGTATCAAGTAAGTAGTTAACAAATTTTCACAATAAGCAAAATACTTTGTGGAGTTTGATAACCAGTGAATAGACTTTAGCCTTACTTTAACAATTAAATTATGTTATACAAGTTGTCCTAAATTTTATTTAATTTTTGATTTTTTAATATTACAATAACTTTATTTATTTAAATGTCATGCAAAATACAAAATACAATATTTTCCCTTTCTTGAGGAAGTTTGTGTCGCAAACTTTTTATTAATGAATTATTATTATTATTTATCACGCGGGCAGATTCCAAGACTCCGTAGCCCATTGTGCATCCGCATCATAAAGGATCCGTTAGGAAAACTTGGCTGCCTCCACAAAGATAAGCAGCCATCCCATAGCTCTTCCGGCAAAAAGGCTTGCTTTCCGAGAAGCCTATATCATAGCGCTCCGAATGGAGCGCAATCACATAGGATGGGAATGGAGGTCTCCTCCTCCTCTCCACACTTTCTACACATTGGGTCATCTGTCACCCTTATAGTATGAAGGTGCTTATTCAGACGATTGGTCCTGTCACTAAACACATTCTTTCCCAATTGAGTTGGAACAGCCATGCCAGCCTGGGCCCACTCGAGGGTCCCTTAATAAAGAGCTGTTTATGTAATAAATATTTTCAAACTTTTAATTTAATTTTAATCAAGTAGTAAAATAGAAAAAAATGCAATTAAAAAAATATTATAAGATATGTTTTAACAATCAAAAAATACTCGTTATAAAAATTATAATAATTAGATCTTTTGCTCATGAATGCCAACATTTTTGATTTGATGCAACCCCACAGTAAAATGTACCTACATTTGATGACCTAGCTAGGCAGAAAATGGTTACTTTCCGCTTAGTATTCGTCGAGAAAAAATATTAAAAGTTCACACACAACTAAAGTATTGTGAGTGGAGCCAGATGTTTAAACACTATTCCAAGTTGATTAATTGTTGTAATAAATAATGGTTTATTGCAGAAGACTTGAAAATATTTATCCAGCTCCACTACAAAATGATCCATTAATACTGTCACTCAATATTTGTACATATTTAATTTTAATTGGGCAATTATTATCAGTAATAATAATATTTATATTTTATATACTACCTTATCCAACATAAAACTCCTAACCAGTCAATCAGTACTTTTATCAACTCTTATTTTCAAAAAGAAAAATGATAAATTTAACAAAGAAAATAATAATTTTTACAAATACTATATTATACAATGATAGCCAACACCAAATGGGGTTTGGTGTTGCTCACAATCCGTCACTAATTTTATATGTATCAATTACTTCTTAGAGTTTTCATTTGCTAACAAAAAATATAATTCTTCTTCTTCGCGTTATTTAAATTAACATCAAACGGTTTGCGACCAGCGGTTTGCGATAGGGATGCTTGTTGAGCCCATTTTTACGGGAAACTTATCAAACAAGGTCAAGATGAAAGAATGACATTAGGAAGTGAGGAAATATTGTCTTCTACGTAGGCTGTCAACTTTGTGCTAGCTAGTCAATACAGAATATGAGTTAAGAATAGTGATGAGGCTGACGCAGTACTTGTGAATAGGGTTTTTACGACAGCGCCGAAGACGAGACGATAAGTAAGAATAGGGTAGAAACAAGAAAGAATTGAGATCATGAAATAAGATGTACTTAGCTTGTGTAAAGAAAGAGAATTGTTGCTTTTTAAAGTCATCAGTTATGTGTATGCAAGAAAGCAAGAAACGCACGAAATTTGTCTAGAGCGAAGGGTTTTAAACGAAGTGTGAGAAAGTAGAGTTAATTTATCCAAATAGAATACGAATGTATGAGAGGGCTGTTAATAGAAGAGTAGAAGTGGAAGTGGAAGAGGGAAGTGAGTAGCTGACAAGAAATACTTAAAGAATATATGCAATTAAGATAATGCAAGGCGATTCACGAACATAATCACAGGGTTCGCTCAAAAAATTAGCGATATATGATATAGAAGAACACACAAAATATTTTGTTAATAATAATTCAACATGAATGTGATGCAAAATTTTAAATAATTATTTCTAGGTTATAATTATTAACTTTATAATTATGAGCTTCACGCTTCAAGTGATGGGATGACCGAAGAGTGCAATGTAATTCATAATTATTTTGACGCGTTGTGTTGTACCTATTTATTGAAGAAAAAGAACGATTGTGTTAGTAAATGTATCGATTACTTCACGAATACTTACTTCTTCAGCATTTAACAATTACAATATTTTTGGTAATTCGTAACAACGAATAACGCTGCAGTACAAAATATAAACAAGCATTTTATAAAATGTTGACGCAAAATGTAGGTATTTGAAAATAAAAATATATTGCAAATATGGAATTAGTTGTTTAAAATTTCCATGCTGCAGATATTTGATTTGCCAGAGAAGCGAGAAAATGGGAATTATAAATGTTCTGTAGTTAGCAAACTGTAGCAAACTGACAGATGATCAAAGTTGAAATTAAATTAAATTAATTATCTCAAAAATAATCTTTGCAAAATGTACATTTTCTATTTTACGACAAGTATTTGTTTGTTTTTTATTTCTTTTTCATTTATTTCTAGATATTTTCTTGTTCATGTTCTTGTAACTGAATCGTCTTCGTCTATATTCAGTCCCTCTTTCTCACATCCTGTAATTCTGCATTACCATCTTCGTATCTTTCCTCGATGAACCGCAATTATACATGTGACGATTTTCTCTTTCTTCTTATCCCAAGTAATTTAAGTTTCTGTTCCCTTTATGCCAATAAATGTTTTGCTTTCTAACTTCATAACTTCATAAGGTGATGGATGCAAATACTTGTTATTATTGTTATCCAAAGGAAATGATAGTTTTAAATAAATGGAAAGAAGGTGATTCGCTCCAAAGTACATCGCAATATTTATACATTTTTATTTCGTTCGTGCAGTTAATTTGTGTCATTATACATAACTTCATACATAATTATATTTTTAAACTTTATTGTTAATAACACATGGATATAGCTTCGATTTTTATAAAACTCAATTTAATTTCATTTTGTGTAACAGAAGGTATTCTTTACACTAACCAGCCATATTTTTATTGAAGAATACACCAACTGAAGACATACAATAAAACACCTGTGAAATATCAAACAAGTTAAGAAGGATGTAGCAAACCACGCAATTACTACATTAAACAACGCGGAACGATATTTACTATTTTTTGTTGGCTATTTTTTTATGAACACCTTTCATGCGAGCGGCCATATGCATTCGGCTCTATAATTTTGGAGTATAGACTGCTATTGGGAATCGGCCGTGCGTACCACATACATTTATTTATTTTGCCGACAGACACAAGTTAAACAAACGAATAACGTGCATCCATATTTTAGGTGACAAAGTAATTGGTGGTTTCGTGGCCGTGACGATTCGTAATTGAAGGTTTCCACTGTTTCACTTAATACTGATAATGGAATGGCTTTTTTATGAATGTCCAAACCTGTATCGTTTTTATTAATTGGTCTGTAATTGGATTATAATTTTATTGTGGGTCGTTAACTAAATAAATATAAAACGGTATATCTGTTATGATTACGCGAGTATATATATATATATGGTACAAAATCAACAGTTTAAATGATTTTTCTGTACTCAGACCAATATATCATTCATTCCGTTTGACATCAATTACCGGACTTTTATACCGTTTATTTATTAATTATTTGTTAATTTTTGAGGCCTACTTATTTTCTATTTTACGAATTACCATGACCCTTTTGATGACTTCTAACACGGATGTAACCAGCACATATTTGTCATCTTCCCCTAACAGATCTACTCTTATATTTCCATTTCCGATACAGTCTCTTTCTTTGGCTATAATAATTAAACAATTTGGCCATTCTTCAAGTAAAAAAATCAAGAATAACGACTAAGATTGTAAAGCGTTTGAGAGTAAACATGAAGGGTAATTTTCATCTTATTCATTTTCACTAATTTCTTCTCCCCACTTGTATGCCTTTTAAACATATCTTACCATTACTTTTCTTGTTATTCCTATACATTATTAACTGATGTTGTCCTACCTTTATCAACTTGATTTGAATGTTTGAAGATTAATACAACAACAAACTTCTTATATTCTTATATTTTCCTCGTCCACAGCACATGTTTTAACCATTTGCTTTTCTTTACTCCCCGTAAAGAAATCCAATCTACACTTTGCAACCATTTATATACTTTACCATACCCCACAAAACAATAAAAAGGCAAAAGAAACCAAGGCATGTAAATGAAGAAAAACGAATGTAAGGCAAAAATATCAAGAGGAGATGGGGAAAATCTTAAGCGCAAGACCACACATGGAAAGGCACGATATAAATGTTATATGGGACAGTCTAAAACCAGCAATATGGACAGAAGCAAGAAAAGTATGTGGAATATATGAGAAAAGAACATCATGAGGACATAAGGAAAGCATCCAAAGAGAGAAGAAAACTATGGAACAGAAACGAAACGAATTAAAAAAATATATAAAACACAGGACATAAGTCAAGAAGAAAGTAACAGAAGAAATTAATCGTGGGAGGAATTCGGTAATTATAATAATAATAATAAATCTTTATTTACCTTCAATAATTACAAGGCCTGTCAGAGAATTAACATAATAATAACTTAAATAATAATAACAATACATATTTTTAAATAATACAACAATAGTATTATCATTTTTAGAAAACATTTTTTAAATCATGCGATAAAAGACTTCAATTGAATAAAAGACTGTCATTAACATAAATGTTCTAAGTTTGTTCTTAAACTTTTTATTGCTCAATGATTTTATTTTGTTGGGAAGCCTATTATACATTTTTATTCCCCAATACCTGAAGTTATTTTGACATGTATTCAATCGATAGCGGGGGATCACTAAATTATCTCGCTTTCGCGTTCCATAGCTGTGATGGTTCAAGTGGCCAGTAAAGAAACTAAAGTTTTTATGGACATAACACAAACATGCGAGTATATAACACGCAGGTAACGAAAGAATTTTCAATAATTTAAATATGGGTCTGCAGCTATCTGTCTGGACCATGAAACTGAGCATAGTAGGTGAGTTTTGCAGCCGCTTCGTTCACTATGAAGCTAATTCTCCGAATAGCAAATACGGATGCCGACAGTTTTTGACCCATATGATTTATGTGTTCTTTCCATGTTAGTGAACTGTCTAAATGGAATCCCAGAAGAGTAACTTCTTCTTGTTCAGCCATCTGTCTAGTTGTAAATATCAAATGTTGCGTTTTTTCTGTGTTGAGTACTAAGCCATTTGCATTTAGCCATTTGTTAGCATCGCCTATGGCTGTTTTAGATCGTTGCTTGAGAATGTTTCTGTCCTTTTCCATATTAATAAATGACGTGTCATCCGCAAAGATACATGCCTTCTGAGTATCAACATTGACTAACAAATCATTTATATAGACAATGAACAATATGGGGCCCAATATATATCCTTGAGGTACCCCAAGTTTGATTCTTTCATCTTGTGACTGTGTCATCAAATACTAATGGATAAACTGTACTTTTATGGAATAAGAGGGAAAGCAGAGGCAATAATAAAATCCTACCTTGAAGACCGTAAGCAAATAGTGGAATGGAAAAACTCCATTCGACTACTTGCTTACGGTCTTCAAGGTAAAATTTTATTATTGCCTCTGCTTTCCCTCTTATTCCATAAAAATACAGTTTATCCATTAGTATTTGATGATTCACGCAGTCAAAAGCTTTGCTTAAATCTAAGCATGAGATCTCTGCTTCTTTTCTGTCTTCAAAAGTTTCAATTATTGATTCTACAACTCCTTTCATTGCTGTTATTGTAGATTTATTTTTTATAAAACCGTGTTGTGACGAAGATAGGATATTGTTTTTTTTTTTTTTTTCTAATAAATCTACCAAGCGTTTTTTTAACAAAGATTCCATGATCTTCGAGACAGCTGGTAGGATTGAAATTGGCCTAAAGTTACTACACACATTTGGGTCGCCTTTCTTGTGGATAGGTATAACTTTTGCGATCTTTTTTGGAAAGATGCCTTCGTCAAAACAATTATTTTACATAGTGGGTCTGCTACATAGTAGATAATCTTTTGAAGTAATTCCACTGAGAATCCATAAAGATCCCTTGTGTGTTTAGGTTTAAGGTTTAGAGTCGGCGTTATAATTTCTTGTTTAGATGTTTCATATAGGGCGATTGAACCCAAACCCAAAGTGTTATACATTATTGAAAACAGCAAAATATGTTCTTTTAGATACAATCAAAGCCACCTACGATTTGTATTTAAAATAAGAAAGTTAGCTATGAAATCTCAAAAATTTATTTCGATTAGAGTAACATATTCGGAATCTACGTAAAAAAAGTACCTTACTAATGTTAAAATACTATTCCGGTATCTTTTCATCGAACTGAGCTACAAGCGAAAATTTAAAATGCAATTTTTTCTTTTTTCGCGTGTAGCGTCCATACCGACCATTATTTTGAATGTTTCTTTTTTTTAATAAGTAGGCCATGATGTAGCGCACATTTTGTCTCATTTAACCAACTCTCTATCTCTTACAGTTTACGAGATCCCAATAGTGAGCACACTATCTTGGACAGGCTGTATATCTACCTATAAGAAAACAGTCGTGCTAATACTGTTAGCCGAAAGCTTTTAATTTTTTAAATAAAGTAACATATGTAACCATTTATGTAAAGTCCATAAATTAAGTAAAATATGCGCGATAACCGTGTTCTTATAAGTGGGTTGTTCTGCAATATCACGATTTAGTCATAATAACTTTATCCGTGTAATTATTTATCCTACTGGAATATAACAACTATACCGTATTTTAATTAGAAAAATACTTTTATTTAATGAATTGATTTATAAATAAAGATTACGTTTTAATAGCACACTTCTTGCAGGATAATGAAAATAGTACCACCATACAAGTACTTAATATTATGTACGGTGTGATGCATACAGACGATATGATTTTAAAATTTATTAATTCTAACGAGGAATGTAAGTGTAAAAACACGCTTCGAAATAATAACTTTCTGTTTATTACCCATGAAGTAGCAGAAGTAAATGGCCATTTGTCTTTTATTAAGCATCAGTTGTTTTGGATTTCCGAACGCGAGGAATTAGTACTATATAATGCAGGAAACCCCATTTACGTTCCAGTGTGCATTTCCTCAATATAAAAAAGAAAAATATGGTCGACTAACAAATAACGGTTAGTATTTTAAGCAACATGTAGATGTTTTTTTTATTATTCCAGCAAAACGAAACAATTTTATAATGTTGATGTTCTTGATTTGTCCATTCTTTAATGAAAACTGTGTTTTGTTTATCACCACGCTATTTTCGTCATTGTCAAGTGTCATAAATCATTGACTACACTATGAAACATTGTTGATTTTATACTACAATTTGTACTTCATATAGGGATTTATTTACAAAAGTTTAACATTACTGCAAAAATATTTGTCATACTAATATTGTATTTTTGTACTAATTTTACTAACAGAATAAATAACTAAGAAAGAAAAACAAAACCTATATATATACTAAGTGACATAGAAAAAAGAACACCCTGTAATAATTATTTTATTTGAACAATTTTTACTATACAAGTATGTTCGAGTTCGACTAATAAATTATCAAAATTTGATAAAAATTAAACTGATAACTTCTTCAAAAAAATTAATAATGTGTTGCGCCACCATAATGTCTTATA
>JAFFZR010001801.1:0-13844 GCA_018397195.1 Lethrus apterus
AAAATTACAATTTTTTTACTTTTTGGCGTCCTGACGCCGGTCGGAGCGTCTATTTGAAAAAATAGAATGGCTATTTTGTAGTACTTCCACTGTAGATTATTGACCGCTAAATTCAAGTTCCTAAGATGATTAGAAATATAGTTTTTCGTGAATATGCTATACGATGGTCCACCCTGTATATCAATAGCTAATAATGTTAATCGTAATATTTATAAAGGAAAATATATATAAATATATTTTAATTTTTATAACAATATACAATATATACACAATAAACAAAAAAAAACATATGTAATCAAGAATCATCATACATTATTTCTAGATCACTTTCAGCATGAGCAATTCCACCAGGTCCAGCAATAGCCACGGCCTCCGGTTCATACAAAATATCAATGTTCGTCCCTCTTCTTAAAATAGCTCTTGATAAAGGATTTGCAATAGCTTTACCCTCTTCACCGGCAACAGCCTTAGCTACCGGTTTTAAAATCAACGTGACAATATCATTTTGTTCTACGTCGTCATTTCTAAATTTAATTACTTTATCTGTCACGATTGTGTTTTTATTTTTAAGATAGTGAAATAATGGATGATTTTTATATGAGATAGTTTGCGTGTTTTTTATTTCATTGGTGAAACTTTCCGATTTAGCGCACAGAGTAGATGGTTCAAATTTCGCTGATATGATATGTTGTGATTTATTTATTTTATTTTGATTCTTGTCATCATTTTCAGAGATTTTGGAATTATTTTCATTTCCAGCAGTCAAACTTGACAATTCCTTAAAACTATTAACTAAATCTTCATTATCTGTATATTTATCATTGTTTAAATGATGAACTTGTAAATGTTGATGTTGGGAATTTTGAACTGGGTTTAAGAAATTAGCGTAGTATTGTGGATAGAGTTTGGAATTTCCATAAGCTACGGGTGTTGTTAGAAGCTCTGGATTCTGTTGGCCAGAATGATGGGATATTGATCTAAAGAAAAAGGAAAAATTAGTTTTAATTAATTTTCAATAAATAGATTTATAGAAATAAGAATAAAAGTACATATAAATAAAATAAAAGTACATACAAAAATATTTATTCATACATCACATTATTTTTCATACAATTTGATAATTTACAAAATTATCGAAAATAATACTGCTTATATTATGAATCATTTATAAGGACATCTTTATAAATGACTGATAGAACTATTACTAGTTTATTGAATTTTAGTACTATATTTACACTTTTCAATTTTTTACATTTATCCACTGTTGTAATATATAACAGGTCCTACAGCGACAACTTTTCCTATTCTTGGTGTTGAACTATCGATTTTCGTACCTTTTATAACGTCTCTTAAACTTATGCTGGGATCGACAGCAATTACTTTAGAACCAACTCCAGCTATTGCTAAACTGTCTGGATGCGTGTAAACTAAACCGTTAGGTCCAACGATTGCAGTTCCTCCAGTACCAGCTGTGGCAATACCACCTGGTCCAGCAATAGCGACACCACCTTTACGCACTTTTAATTTATGTATAAATATACCATTTCCACTATTATCTCTGCTAAAAAGCTTTTTATTATGATCTCGTTTTAGATCTTTCTCCATTTCCATTGTGTTGAAATCATCAACTTCAATTTCTTCTCCCACATCTTCCGTTTCTTCTTGTAAATGTTGTCCATGTATAATAACTTGAAGGGGATTTCTTATAGTTGCTGATTTTTCATAAGAAGATTTTGTCTTTTTCAAATTTGGATGAATATCTTTTTCTTTTCTATTTTGTGAAATATTTTCACCGTCAGTGGAACTAATTTCAGAACTTACAGAATCTTTATTTTTGACGTCCAATTGCCTTGCAATATTTTTTATTTTATGATGATCACTCACACAATCTTTGGGTTGACCATATTCTATAAGAGTCGTGACGGCGTTATACATCATTAAATTTGGGCTTATCGAAGCCATATTGTTTGTGTATTGCGTCGTTCTGTCTGAATCAATTTGTTTATACACATTCCATGGCATATTTTGAACACTGTTTACATAACCTAAATTATTATGAAGTAAATTTGGATTGTTGTAAACTGGATACTGTACGTAGGGATTATTGTATGGTACATTTTGTACCAAAGGATTGAAAACTCTCGTTTCTTGTATATTCGGCGTTAATTGCGAGTTCATTATTATGTTCTTGACGCTTTCTATGGTTTGTTTCTCTA
Organism: Lethrus apterus; assembly: GCA_018397195.1. Classification (NCBI taxonomy): domain Eukaryota; kingdom Metazoa; phylum Arthropoda; class Insecta; order Coleoptera; family Geotrupidae; genus Lethrus; species Lethrus apterus. The sequence continues at coordinate 2,217 of JAFFZR010001801.1, forward strand.
ATTTTTTCTGAATGTTGTTATTTTTTCCGTGTTGTGAATTTACACTTTGCAAATTCGTTTGTTCTTTACCGCTATAGTCTTTATATAAATTTGGTTGAAATACTTCGTAAGAATTAACAATAGGTGTGAATTTTGAAGGCATTATGTACGACTCATGATGAGTTATTTTTCTAGTTATATATTGCCCTGGAATAACATCTTCCGGTAATGAATTGTCCGAAGTAACTGCATGATATCGTGGTTGATACCTTACATCGTTTTTGAATTTATTGTTTTCGTTTTCATAGCTTTGTTGTTGAATGTAGCCGTTTACTGGATTGTTTATGAGTGGATTGTTAATAAATTGTGAATTATATATACTGGACAATGGTTTGGGTTGGTCGTTCGTATATGAATAAAAATGTGGAATATCTATATTTTTATTAAAATTTACTGTCTTCGGTGCATAGCCATGTTTTTTGTTAACTTCGTCGATTTTTTGCAGTATATCTTGCGTCATTCTGGCAATTTCTCCATCGCTGTTTGATTTATATTGTGACCTTCCAGCTGGATGCAATTCTATCAATTTTTGTTCTTCTATTCTAAAATAAAATTATTTTTGTCAATATTTTTATAAACAGTACATTGTAAGTTTTTGTAAACCACAAGACCCTAACAATTTATTCTGTGATAATTGTGGAATGATAAATTTTTATTTGCCAATTTCAAAAAAGCCAAATGTGAATTGCAAACATTTGTGAAACACACAAAATAACAAAATAACTCAAGCAATAAGAAAGGCTCACTTTTGCTGTTTAAAGTAAAGAAATATTCCAAATAGAACATCAAAGTCAGAGTTAAAATTACCATTAAAAATTCCGTATGTACCGGAAGTAATAAAAAATCAATCAAAAAGTATACAAAAATGTTTTACCCATATAGTAATTAGTAAAATATATGAATTTAGAATAAGAAAGAAGAACAAATAAAAAGAAAATTATTCCCAAGTAATAAATAATAAAAAATACAAAACAAACATAGAAGCATTGCAAAACTTTGCAAAGACGGCCTACTCTTAATATATTGATGTATAGAGCGCGTTTCAAAAGTATCCCCCCCCCTGGTAACTTTTGAACGGTTGGTGCTATCGTTATGAATAAAACGGATCGATTTTTACGTACAAAATGTTGGCGTTGTCAAACATTCAATTCCGCTTCTGGTGAAACCGGGAGCGATGTCAACTTTCTTATTTTAGATGGAACAACCTGTATATTTTGAGGTTTATGGAAAGATAACGGAGAGACGAATCCAACGATGCCACATATGTTCAACTTTAATTTGAAAAGTATCAAGATATGCAGCAATAACTTTTCGGCCATTTTCTTGATGTGTTCCTTAGTTAGCCATAAGGCAATAAACATTGTTAGTGTCAAATAAAAAAAAAAAAACGTTAATAGAAATTTACTAACTAATCAGCTACAAAACAAATAATAAACAAATAAAAGCAAATCTTTATTACAATAACTGTTCGAACTTCTGGTTAATTTTGCTAAAAATCAGTAACATATTACAGAAAAGTTATCGCTTGTTAGTTTTCAAATTAAAGTTGAACATATGCGGTGTCGTTGGGTTCGTCTCTCGGTTATTTTTCCAAAAACATCAAAATATACAGGCTGTCCCATTTAGAGTAAGAAAGTTGACTTTGATTCCGGTTTCACAAGAAGCGGAATTGATTTTTTGACAACACCAGCATTTTGTACGTAAAAATTAAAAATCGAATGTTTTTTCTCATAACAATAGCCGGGGGTCCTTTTGAACCGCACTGTATATATCTACTATCTAATGCAACTTTGTAATAAAAAGAGTCTAGTCCTAAATAAAGATAATACTGAAATATCTTTCACAATTAAATAATAAAATTTCAAATGAAACGCGTTAATAAAAGGCAGTAATTCAAAAAATGATGAAATAATTTAGTTAAATAATTGCGACAATTAGAAAATTCCAACTTTTTCATTCTACTACTAATACTTATCAACAAGATAGACAAGTTGTCAGAAATGGAAAATTCTACTTCAACCAAAGAGAAAAACTGTTAGTAGCAACCACTAATTTATTTTATAAAAAATTTAAAAAAATAAAGCAAAAGCTTAGTGTAAACACAGAGTGTTTCAGAAAATTTTTTTGTGTTCCTATTTTCGAAAACTTACATTCGTTTACATTTTCGTAAACAAAACTCGGTCGGTTTAGTAGAAATCTGGCGTCATATTCAAATATAAATTTTCTGTTTTCTTCTCCGAACAGAATTTTGAAATATCAATTATAAAGTAACAAAAAATGTCAATTGTCAAAAATAAATTAATTTCAATAGAAACTCTGTCAAAATTCTTAATTCGATTTTTTTAATTTAAATCCTTGCTGAAAAAAAACAAAAAGAACTGTTGCACAAATTGATAAAAATCAAAAATGTGCTATGACATCAAAAATATCGGAATGTCGAGTTGACATTATCAACCTCAATATTATATATCTCGAGGAGATATATAATTACAATACGATACTGTGATCCATCCAACAACCCCAACCTTCTATATAATTTGTATAAATTTATCCGCTAAAATCAAGACAAGAAATTGAATTTAATAATTGAACAATAATAATAACCGCTAAATTAATTAGATTGGATTGGTTTCGATTTATTAACGTTTGGTAATAAATTGGGACAAATTAGATCCGTATGAGATGGATCGAGTTCAATATGGAAAGGCTAGATAGATTGGATGGTGCGTTCAATTCGATTTTAAATTGGGAAATATTCAATTCGTTGAGTTGGGTTGGGACGTCTTCATTTAAATTGAATAAGAAAATACCCAATCAAAATAAATTCTCTCTTAGACCCCTCCAAATTCAATTTTTTTTTAATAATTTTGTTGTTTAAAAACAGGACAGGAACTGTGGTGTGTTCGATTAGACTATAGTAGATTAAATTGGGATTCAATACGTTTCGGTTGGGTTGGGGTGGTCTTCATTTAGATTGAATAAGACAATTTATCCAATCTAAATAAAACCTCTCATAGAACATTCAGATCCATCTCAATTCAAAGTTAAAAAGCTTTTAACAATTGTGTATTTGTGGCATGCTAAGTCATAATGAATTAAACAAAAAAATAATAGAGAAAAATCCCGTAACACTAACACAATGAAGAATGATACAACTGGTATATCGAAACCTAACAAATTGAGCAAAAAACTACCAGTGAAGGCGAGTCCATCACTGGTACTGTGTTACTGTTTTATCTAAGAAAAAATCAAATCCATAATTTCGTTAGAAATATTGAAAAAGATTAGAAGAAGTCATATTCATTCATTTGGCATTCATTTGACAAGAAAATCCGCAGAAACTTTGATACGATTGACTAATTAATAGATGTGCATGAAGAATAGTCAATTAACCGTTTATTTTATACAGGTCCAAGCAGATTTCACAACAATGTTGTTTAACTGGATAAAACAGATCAATTTTCAAAAGATTTGATTTTGTATTTGCATCAGTGTCTGTTGTATCATGACAAGCAATATTTAAAAAAAGAATTGCCAAAAAAACATTGTAGTTTTAATCAACAACTTAAAAATTACAAATCTATGTATTAGGGAATCAATCTCTTATCCTTGCAGATTAGATAACTCAACGATTCTTCGGAATAGGGTGATATAAGGTTACATTATCCTATTCCGAAAAATCGTTGAGTCATTAGATCTCTGTATGTCTTAGGTGGTAGAGACCATAAATTCAAAAAACTTTTTTCTTAAAATATTTTTTGTATTTTGCATAACAACGGAGATATCGAAGAATATCGCACTAATGTTACACTCTGCATAATTTGAAAGTAAGGTATTTATTTTTCTTGAATCCGTAACTGGGAACTAGTCTTAAGTTTTCGCATCTTAATAAAGACGAAGAAAATAATCGACGCTGAGCAATATTATACAATATTATACAGGAGTCAGGACCGGAGTGAAAACTAAAATATTGTTTTTGTGGCACACCCTTCAACGTAGAAACGCCGTTTTTGCAGACAAAATAGTGGAAGATATTTCAAAATGAACCTTTTAAACCCATTAGTTTACAAGATAGGAAACCGTTTACGCAACGCTGTGGCAATTTTTCTTTCTAAAACCGGAAATATTTCAAGACATCCAAGCAACACAATTTTCTAAAGAAAAATAAAAGGATGTTAGCGGCTCAATACCTTAAAATATAATCGAGTTATGATCCGGGCCACGCTAACCACAGGCCTAAATGGGCTATAGCCCAGGGGCGCCAGCCTTTTGGGCCTTTTGGGCCTTTTGTATTCCTTTTTATACTTCTTTTGTACTCCTTTTTACTCATTTTGTACATTCTTTTTTACCTCTTGAATTTTAATTGCGGAGCAAACCCAACCATAAATTATAATTTTTTTAAAAATTGACATTTTGAATTTCAATAATTTGATAATTTGAATGGCGGAAATTATAAATTTTAAAATTCAATTATAGAGCGAACCTAACTTTTAAAAACTGACCTTTTGAATTTCAATAATTTCAATTATGGGCGAACCTAACCCATGCCAATCCAACTATAAAATTTAAAAACTGACTTTCTGAATTTCAATATATTTTCTTATGAAGAGGAGCGCATTATTGCTCACGGGCGCCAAATATCTTAGGACGGTACTGGTTATGATTATTTTGAAACAAATCAATTTCCTGTTCTAGAAAACGGAAACGAGATAAGAAAAAATTGGCACAGCAATACATAAACGGCTTTCTCCTAGCTTGTAAACTAATTGTACTTTATACAGTCCGTTCTACAAAACGAGCCCGAGACTATAGCGGCTTCAATTGTGATCACCAACAAACCATATATATTATTAAATGGGACAGTCTTAGCTACAACTTGGCGAAAAAAATTCTTTATTAAACACCTTCATTTATTTGTTATGACGTCATCTCCATTTTTTTTTTTTTTTTAATGGCAACATATATTTTTTATGTTTTATTTCGTTATGATTTTTAATTCTAATTTAATTCAAATCGTCTTATTTTGTTTAATCACGGTTTGATCATAGTAGGTAGATCTTTCTGAAATTTTGTATAGGGCCACAATTTCTTATTATGAACGACTTTTCTTAGTAAAATTTTTCCGTATCATGGATTAGTTGGATTAATTTGTTCATTTCATTCATAATTCTATTAAAATTGTAAAGCCGTTTTTCTTGATTTTTTTCTTATGCAACCTATTTAAATTTGCATACCGTTGAAAACAGAATTAAAAATCATAACGAAATAACAAATAAAAAATATAGGTTGCCATTTAAAAAAAATGGCGATGACGTCATAACAAGGTGTTTAATAAAGAATTTTTTTCGCCAAGTTGTAGCTAAGACTGTCCCATTTAATAATATATATGGTTTGTTGGTGATTGAATCACAATTGAAGCCGCTATAGTCTCGGGCCCGTTTTGTAGAACGGACTGTATACAGATGGATTAAAATTAATTGAGGATTAGGCATGGAATTCTTTGAAACATTTTAAACCGCGCGAGCGAATAAGGCAGGTCTTCAACTGAAAATTACCTTTTCATTGTTGGCAGCATTTTTGGCGGAATTTAGCCATTTTCCAAGCAGGAACGCCTCATCGGTGGCGAGAATGTCTTCCAAATCATCAAAAAGTTGCAAAAATTGCTTAACTGAATTTCTGAAAATTATGGTCACTTATTTATTTATTTATTTTTTATAAAAACTCACTGGAAACTCTCCACTTGTTTATTTTTGAAGGCGTAGATCAGGAAACTGTATATCCGATCACCTGTAACTTGTAAAACTTGCCTGGTTAAGTCGACCAAGTCGTGACGGTAACCCGAATTACTGCCGAGTGTTACGGCTGCATCCAAAAAGTAATTCCAAGCTTGATATACGTCACACGTATCGTACCAATACTATAAGACATAAAAAGCCATATTTCGTCGTCACACAATGTATAAGTCAAAATGTCTATACAGAGTGTTTTAAAAATGTATTTAAATAAATCAGTAAAATAAATCAAATTTTTGCTTAAGTTTATAATTAATGAATTGATATAACCAAACGTTTTTTTCTATTGATTGCATAAAGAAATAACCGTCGTTTTTGCGGATTTCAAAATTATTGACACAACTTACCCAAGTGGGTATTTTTGTCCTAGGTGATTTGTTTATCGCATATTTTCCTCTTATCAATTCCAATCCTTTAAAGTTGTAAACGGTCGTCTGAAATATTAAAAAAAATAACAAATTACGTTAAAATGAATGAAATTACCGCTAAGGTTTGCCAAGCTCGGTCGGCGTGCGCTTCGTATTGGCCGTATCTCCTGGTGACGTAACCGCTAAACCATTCGGTTAAATTTACAGATTTTTCTCTCCAACTTGTTTCGCTCATCAGATCGTAAATGACGTAGTTTTGATTGATGCCTTCTGGTGTTAGACCAGTTCCGATCATCGTCGATCCTTTGGTAGCACGTGCTTGATACACTCTCTAAAATATAACATTTTGATCACCGAAAATCCTTATTGATCAAATGCAAAGATAACGTACTTGATTGATTATATCAACCGATCCATACATTCCCAAAGTTCCTCCAAAATTATGCAACATGCACCAGATGTACGGTTGCCCGAAATACGAATGAAATCTGTCGTATTGTGGAAATTGCTCAGATTGCAAATCCAAAACAATCATCTTGCCCTAAAAATTTTTCGATTTTAACAAAATGTACCAGGTTTGAAGAAAATTCATTTAATAAGCAACTGGATAGGCTTTCGCGGTTTGAATTAATGGGAATTTTTCATTTCCAAGTAAATACAAAGTTTTATTTTTTTATGAATCAAACGAAGTGGAATCTACACAAAAGCCAAAATTTCCCAATCAATCTTTTGTAACTTATATCCTACCAAAGGTATACTTGTCAAATAAGCTCGAACTTTATCCTCGCTCCAATAACCTGATTCCGATAGGAACATCCAACCTTGCAATAACCTAAAATTAAAAAATTATCATAGAAACTTACTTTCGGCACGGAAGTTAAAAGTGCCTTTGCACGATCTTCAGTCCAGTAAAAAATCTCATGGACAAAAAGCCAATTTTGCATAATCCTAAATTTTTCAAATTAAACGTTACATCAATGAATAAAAACTATCCTCACCAAATAGCCTGGGGATCTGTGTTCAACATCGCAGAATACGTAGCTTTCCCAATCAGATTTAAATAAGTCAAGTTGGTCGTAAATGGTTGCATTTCGTTAAAAGTATCGCAATTATAAACATGATCAGTTCCATATTCGTTAATTAACTATAAATGCAAAATAAATGAGTCGAAACTTGGAATAATGTATTACCTCTTCGAGAAATAATCCTCCAGTTATTTTAAAAAGCGGATCTGTAGGATCGACCAAATAAGGACAACAGTACGTACTGTTAAATTTATTCCAAGTCCCAACTTCGTCCATTTTCGCGTTTGGAAATAATCTGAAACGTCACTTTAACAATCTTTTTTTTTTATAATTTGGTCGTTGAAACCTTTTAAACGCTCGTGGTACATGCCCAGCAAACGCCGGTAAAATTGATATTATACCAAAATCTCGCATCCTCTTCAAAATCAATTTTTGTAAAAGTACAGATCTTGCAAGCCAATCCCGTGATAGTGGCCCACCCCAACCTCGTATATTACCCATACGATTCCTAAAATAACATTGACACCATCGAATAAATATTTACAACCGTTTACCATGATAAAAAAGCTGGTCCGGCAAAATGTTCGTCGATTTCTTCTTGGGTTAGATTTAACTTTTTGTACACTCTGTTCCAAATAGCTTCCTGACCGTGAGAAGCCAATACCAAATTATAAGAATTCAAAGCCATCCAATCGATGTGTTTTTCCCATTGCGTCCAATTCCACCAAACAAAGCTGTAACTTGTCGTGCACACGTTTTGATAATATCGAAATCTAAAAATCCCCAATGCGATTAGAGACGATTTTTCTGCAAGAAATCGTACCTATCTTGCGAAGTTTTCGTAACGTTGACTTCGGGTAAATCAACCGGGATCTTCAACTGGGAGCTGTCCCAAGACACATGAGCGAAACAATAGTACTTTAAGTAATAATGAAAACCTGTAGCTGCTGCAACTCCGCTCGTTGCGGTTATTTTCAACGTGTTATTGGATAATTTTTCGATCTGGAATTCCATCATTTTTAAATGATTTCAAATGGGTTTGCGTTATTTTACGTGATACGTGTCTTTCCCCATGGGTCCGACTTTCTCGTCGATTTCCACGATAAATTTATCGGCATGTTCGGGTATTGTTCTTTTTATCAGGGCCGTTGCCGCGTTGGCTTGGGTTTTCGGACTCGTTGTTGATTTTATGTGACCTAAAGTCCATTGGAAATCTACGAAAGTTATTTCTTCAATGATGTTGTTTGTGTGGGGGGAAAATTTATAAAATTGAATAAAGATGAAGAAATAAGTTAAGGAAGGTCTAAAAAAAGATCTGACCTCAGAAACTGGTCTAGGGTACATGGAGAAAACTTTAAAAAAAATAATACATTTTTTACTGATTTAATGCATAAATTGGAGAATGGTGGAAAAAAGTGTTACATGGTTAATAAAATGGAATTTAGAAAAACGTTAGAAGATTATCTTCATCTCATCTTTCTAAGTCCCTCCACAGATATTTCCCTGTACAAATGTCTCCCCTTTGCATTAAATACATGGGAGGACGGGTTTCGTGGTTTATTACTTTTCATCCCATATTTTGTGAGTGGATATTGCGGTCCGTTTAACGGAATTACTACTAAATTAGGGCATTTCCTAACTATAGCTGTGCGTCTCCGTTGAACCTGAATCAAATAGTAAGGATCACGACAATAAAGCCGAGAAACCTTTTCAAAATCATCCAATTTTTCTTAATTAAATATCTCAGAGTTCTTATTATTCGTTTGTAAAAAATGATATTTTAATGGATAAAACATTGTTAGTATGTTTTAACATGGTTGATAAATTATAAACAATTATTTCTTATTTCAACATTTTTTTGAATATGGAAGACATTCTAGAACATGGTTTTGTTCAATGTTACAGTTTGTGTGCCAAGGTTGCACATTTCTTATGCGATAATGCGATAATGCGATAATGATTAATTTTAACTAATTCAAGCAAATATCGTTTAAAAGTTACATTTTTTATACAAGGGTTGTTTATACTGTTTTGTTTTCTTACAAAATTGTAAGAAATGTCATTTCCCATGCATTTTTGTATAGATTTATAAACAATTGTTTTTCACGTTGTTTCGTCATTCGATTGTTTACTTCTTAACTTACAACAAATATTTTTTTCTGAGAAACTACGTGGGCTTGTTTACTTTTTGATTCGCCCCCATATTTTATTCCGACTGCACAAAACTAATTAGTATCTTGTTCCATTTGTGTTCTATTTACATCTACTTATTTTATATACGTATTTTAAAAATAGAATGTCCCTTTTTGAAAACACATACCATCGCAGAAAACAACATCGCGAGCGAGAACCAATGCGAAAACAATCACTATCTTCATAATTATCAATGACACAACAAGTTTCTTTGAAAATATGACTCGACTGTGCGACTAACTTGTCAAAAGGATGAATATGGTCTTTTGTTATCTTTGACCTCTAAATTAGTTAAACTGCGTTTGCTGACGATTAGGTTACGAATAATTCAGAGCCGTATTAAGAACGTTGCACCGTGTTGAAAATTACTGATAGATTACAGAGCTTCGAGTTAAAATGCGCAAAGCGATTTGCAATCATCGAACAATCATTATAACAGTGCGAGACGCAGACGAAATAAAAATACACATTTCAAGTCGCCATATGGGCAAAGTTCAGCCAATTCGATTGCTTCTCATATTAAATTTGCAATGTGCAATTGAAAAATAACTGCTAAAGTTGATCTCACTAGACATCTAGTTTAAAAAAAAGAAAACCTACAATTTAATTAATATTTTAATGAGTTTTTCGAGAGTAACTTTAACACAAATAACTAACATCCCAAATAACTAACGTCCCAAATAAACAACGTCATTTACGTTGATTTTTCCTGATTGATTCAACCCCAGATGTATTCCCATGACTGGAGCTTTTCCATCTGCTGCCACATGCGCCGGGTCCTTTAAAATATTATGTCTAAAAAAATATCATGATCAATGATCACAGTAAACGTTTCCAAAATTTAGACATACTTTTCCAACGTTTTCAACGGTTCTCTTTTATTAGATCTCACACCAGCTTCGGGATGTACCGTTGTTAAAATGCACCTGGTACAAGGTTTAACATTTCGCAAAACAACATCGCCAATTTTAATCCATTCCCATTCTTCTTCTTGAAATGGCTTGATTTCGTCGCCTTCGACTAAAATGTTCGGTCTGAAATTATTGACAGAAATCGGTTCCTCTGATTTCGAGTTCAAATCGTCCATTGATGCTTGATTAATTAAATGATAACTAGTCAAATCCGAATACATGCCCTGAAATCCAACTTGGTACCAAATTCTTGTCTCGAATTATGAAACTTACGGGAGTTTTATTGTTAATGTTTGGATACGGTTGAATCTTCTTTCCGTAATACGCCATATTTCTTTTGAACGATCCGTCGTGATATCCCAACCTCAGACCCGATTCTTTATCCAAAAAGTACTTGGAAAACCAAAAAGCTGCCTCGTTGCCGCAATCCCAACTATTGATTTTCTCGGTGTTATGAAGCCTAAAAAAGAAAAATTTGTGAATTTTGCTCGTCTTTTAAAAAACGCTTAATAGTTACGTCAGTTCGACGGGTTTGGCGGATTTCGCTTCTGGTAACTTAACGTATAATGTTCGCTGATCGGGAGCGTCAAATTTGACGCAGTTTTTATCGTGAACTGCGGATTCTATCAAAACGAATTTTGGATAAACTCGTGCAGTTTTGATCTCGCCATTTTGCTCGCCATAAATTACGAATGATCTGAAAATTAAAATACGTAAAAATGTTATCAGGCACATATTAATTAAACACCTCATGTTAATGATACCGTATATAGTAAGGTTGGGTTGAGTTCTTAACTGAATTTGATTAGGTTGGAAATCATCCAATAAGTCAACAAAACGAATTAATAAAAGTGTAAGTAATTTAATTTACGAGAGAGACGTGCTTATCGATTGAAATAGCGATGATCTCGTTACGATATGGAAATTCTAAAATGTGGCGACATGATTGGTTCGCTTTCTTTTGTTTAAGATTTCTTTTTCCACTGTGTTTAAATTATTAACTAACTGCAATAATTCCCCAGAAGATTGAAAATTGAAATTTCAATGAAGGCGTGGTTTGGTATTTTAAAAATAGGTGGTCCCTGCCAGAAAACGTACAATCATTGACAGAGTAAATGCCGTACTAATAAAACCGAAACGCACGTCGAAAATAACGACAAATGTCTTCCTCGCATCATGCTGACCGTATTTGAGAAGCAGGTACGTGACCCGTTGCATTCGATAATATTTTACGGTATATATTACTACAGCACAGAGATGAGAGCAAAATTTATTGTTGAAAACATTTGAAATGTGTCAT
>JAFFZR010001802.1:701-13676 GCA_018397195.1 Lethrus apterus
TAGCAACGCGATGTTCTTTTGTTTTCTAATTTATTGCGCGAAATGCGCATTGCAAGGTACTTAAACTTTGTCCATTTAACCAAGTTTGTATCTCCTTAAATAAAAAAGTTAGCTATTGTAGAATAATTCGTGAACACCCAGAATGCAAGAAATTATTGTTCCTTAACTAGCGATCGTAGAGAAAAATTGTCTTATAATTAATTATAGCAGGCGACCAGAGCAACTTAAAGAAATAAAAATATACAGGGTGTTCAATTTTAAAAAATTATCTTTAAGCTTGTATCTTAGCAACGCGATGGTCTTTTGTTTTATAATTTATTGCGCGAAATGCGCATTGCAAGGTACTTAAATTTTGTCCATTTAACTAAGTTTGTATCTCTTTAAATAAAAAAGTTATTTATTGTAGAATATTCCCGTGAACAGACTGTATAATATAAGAAAAAAACCTAAAGATTGTTATTTTTTCATTGCAGTGTTGGACTGAAAGTAGTGTTCGATTGAAATAAGTAAAATAACTTTGATTTCACATAAAACGTAAATCCGCAGAAATGGCAGTACGATATACATATGAATCTGTCAATCAGCACACTGCATATGTGTTTTATATAAAAATCAATATAATATCAGCCAATACAAATATTTTTATTTCAATTAATAATAAATAATTATTCGTCCATTCAAGTATATAATTTAAATAGCGTTAAAATTTTGTAAGAAAATTAATTGAGCTCTATCAGCGCATTATTTATAATTAATACGTTAATTATACCACATAAATAAATAATAACGCAACAATTAACACAACAACATTTGTTGAACACACGTTATTAATAACATATTTAAATTTACAAGTAGATAAATCAAACGAAATAAAACTGACAATTAGGAAAATTATTCTTGGAGATATGATTCAACATTGGAAGACAAGGTCAGACTTTGAGTGGGAGGTCAAAGGGTATATGTTTATACATAATTAGCAGCGGATGCAATGATGTGACCCCACAATTCACCCGCTTATCTCTATAATTATTGGTAATTAATAAAAAAAAAAAGAGTGGTGCGTGATGACCTACGTTATCATCTAACAATATTACGAACACATATAGTTAATGTTGTTTTATTACTATAACAAATAATATATTACATTTTATAATTTATAATTATATTTTATTCTGACATCAAGTAGTCAAGTTTTTAATTATTTTAATATGGGATTTTACACAGAAAATAAACAATTACAATTTCGCTGAAATCAATGAATATGTTTGTATAAATAATAAATATTGATTACTTGATTCAATAATATTGTATAATATTTATATTTGGATTCTTACAGATAGACACTAAAATCCATGTATTATAATAGTCACTTCACTAAAAATTATTAGAAATAAAATTAAAAATATTTTTTTGTTTTAAAAGTACAGCAATAGTAAGCAGTAAACGACAGTGACATCCATCAGTTATATTATCAAAGTTTGCGAAATTTAAAGGTAATCCTGTTCAGGGGCTAATTAATAACCCAGTAAGATTTAATCTTTCAATCATGACGTTTATTTTGATAGATTTTTAATTTTTATATCGTTATAAAATATCTACTTTTATTATATTATATATTTTATATATAAATATAATCGTTAAATTTTATAGTAGTATAAGTTTTTTAAATATTCGCTAAAAATACTCGAAAGATGCAACCGATAAATTTAAAATGAACTAAAATTAAGCTCCATTTATTTATCACAGATTTTGACATAAAATCTACAACATCTGCGTTACGAAAATGATTATTGAAGTGTGAGCTCGTGCATACTCTTAAAACGTTCGTCATAAATGGCTCTTTAGTCATCACACTCTCTAAGAGCTTTATTTTAAGAGAATGGCAGATTTTAAGTGGCTACGGAGATTATTTGAAGAGAGCTTTATACCTCAAAATTCATAAATATGAACTGAATGTGTTATAAACATTGTTTTTTTACTTATTTACAACAAACATGTTTCAAAACTATACTGATTGGTTCTAATGATTTGTGGTTGTTTTATATTAATGTCAAATTCTTAATTAAACAAAAAAATAATTAAACAATTCTTTTGGACAAAAGGAATTGGCTAAACATAAATTAATTTGACCTGATACACATTTGACAATTAGATACGTATTTATTTCTATAAAATTTATTAATTATTTTTGAGTTTGAGAAAAAGATCTCAAACTCATTTTTTCCTTTCGGGCGTCGGATGATTAAATTAAAAAAATAATTAATAAATTTTATAGAAATAAATATCTAGTTGTCAAATGTGTATCAGGGCAAAATAATTTATGTTCCAATTCCTTTTGTCCAAAAGAAATTTTCAAATTTTTTGTTAAAAGTTGTCTTTCATTCCTTGTCTTTCACTCTCTTTTAACACTTTTTTTCCCCCATTAATATTACGAAAATCTCCTCACATTTACTTAAAATATTTTTTATTTTGTTTTATGTTATAAACCACTTTGTTTATTTCATACTTTCTCTCTTCATGTAAGTTTTGATATTTTTCTTCAGCATAACCTCAACACTAATAATTTAGATTTTTAGATCATTTGTCTGTGTTCTACATTTTTATTTAAAGATACCCAGCACCTTTACATTATTATAGATTTTGCATTTCTTCTTCCAAAATGTTTACAAGAATAGGGTTTCTACTTTTCAGTGGTATTAAATGGGTGCATTCGTGATTTATGTATTTAAATAGAGCTGAGATGTGGAGTTAATTTTTAATTTTTAATCAATTCAAATATTTTTAATTTAATTAAAACTGAATAAATCGAATTAGATCCATCTCAGTCGAAACCCAACCCATTCTATCTAAATACTCAATTACATTCTAATCAAACCTCAAAGACAATTTAATCAACCTAAATCTAACCACACATCTAACATAATGATGTTAAACTTTGATCACGTATGTCTCAAAATTTCATATGTGTAAAAAGTAGTTTTATTATCAAGAAAGAAACACAATAATAAGAACAACAAGAAGAAGACTACGTATTAAAATAAACTCTAATTGTATGGAAATTCTGTATGGACAATACGTTCATAATTTACAACTAATGCACGGCGCCATCTATCGGTGAGTGCCGTAATGCATTACTCGGTGTCTGCTTATCCGCCATAAGGAAGCCGTCCTGACGACGGGTAATAACACAGAAACCGACGTAGGTCTGTGGATGTGAACGATCAATGCAAGTCGAGCTTGTATGTATAATACGTTCGTTCATAAAACTTGTGTGTCAAATAATACGTTCATAGATCTAATCATTTTTCCATTTTTACTTTTACGCTATTTTTCATGGTTTCACGTGCCATAATTTTAATAAATTTTTCATTTAATTCTTCGTGTATTTTTTGACGATTTAAGTTAATATATAATTCAATAATTTTCATTCGACTATAGTATTCATGAAAAAATATGTTAAACTGGAGTAAATTCCGATACAAAAATTACAAAAAGTTATATGAAAATAATAAACTTAAATACAAACATATTTGTATTGTGTTTCCATAAGCTGTGTTATTTTTGAAAGAAAGGCAGAAAAGGAATATGTACTTTTCGTTTTTCAAAAAATTTTCAGTCTAACAAATTTTAATGTCTGATCACCAAGAAGTTGTATAAAAAATTTGGTGATAATTATCATAACATTTACGAAGAAACAAAGTTTTCGTAACCGAATAGAGACCATTTGTCGTAATTTTATACAAGTCTGAGAATTTTATAGTCGTTTTTATGTTACTTAATTGTATATTAAAACCATTTATTATAACCACAACACACTATTAAGAGGTATAAAGGAAATTGTACAAGATTTTTATAATGAATATTGTTGTCAGGAGAACACACTCGGTAGTAATGGTCAATTAATATTTTAAATACCTTAAACAACGTTGTAATAATACCTCTCGTCAGTATTAATCGCTGATAAACTTATCAATAATACTCCTTTTACTCTCGTTATGGCTTGTATTTCACGATCATTAATTTGTCTTGAAGTTTTTAACGTGCATTATTCAAATATAATAACTCAAAATTGCAAATAACAGGATGCATATCTTTTGTTTTATTTCTCATTGTGTAATTACGCGCAAATATAAACAATAATTAGATATCTGCTTTAATAATTGTGCACAATAAGTGTAGACTTGAAATATGTTTGCTTTCATAATCACAACATATTTAAATTAAAGACATTTATATTCGTCTTAGCACTATTCATTACTTAGATTCTTATAAGTTAATCGAATAAATTTATTCAAATACGAAACTTATTATAAACAGTAATGAAGTAATTTAACTTGTGTTAAATTAGATTTTGCAATCAAGCCATCTTTTGAGATACACCTTATACATTGTTAGCATACAGGGTGATTGATTGATATAGGTTACAGTATTTTAACAGGTGAGAGCTAACCATAGTCCAAACCAAAATCTCCAGAAACGATGGTCTTGCATTGTCTTGTTTAAATTTTCAATAAATTGTCAACAGTAAGATCATGAGTACTACAACTTTTGTCGGCAAGATTTTTATTTTGCATGAGCAATGGTTGCTTGGCAATTAAACGAGACCAATTTTCCCAAGAAAGTGGTCGAGTTTAATTGCCTTTAGCAATCATTGCGAATAAATAAAAATCTTGCCAGACAAGAGTTGAGTACGAATGATCTTTGGTTGGAGAATTAACCGAATGAATTATAACATTGACGTTTGTCAAAATGACATTTATGTATTTTTAAAGTTGTCATGGTTACTAAATCAAAAACCTATGATTGTTCTGATTGGTGCATGTGATCTTGGTTTTAAAATACCATTGGTCCACGTCATCATGAGGTTAGTTATCATGAAAATTATTCTCTAAAAATTATTTTACTTATATTTTATTCTTGAGTAAGCAATCAATAAAAACGTGATATGAAATAAAAATATTAAAAAAAAAAATAATAACAATAAAAACATTGAGGGAAAAGAAAAGAGCTTAAATGGATAATCAAATAAAAGAAATGGAAACGAAAAGAAATTAGAAACTTTAACAAATTTATTAAAAATATAAGGAAAGATTTCCAAAGCTCGCCACCCTACATTAAGAGTAAGGACAGAACCTTAATCAGGAATGAAGAAATGACGATGAAGAGAACTTAAATGAAAGATAAGTAGAGCAACCATTGGAAGAAATAACAATAGTAAATGTTGATAATGAAGACATTGAGCCCACCGCTGAAGGAATAGGAAACCATTATGAATAAATATGAAAAATTATAAAAGTCAATATAGCGGCAGAAAATATGAAGCATGGAGGGATTTTCTTACAAATGCAGATAAAAGGGATTTGGAAAACAGAAACAATGCTAAGGGATTGGAGCGATGCAATTATCTTACCAATATAGACAAAAGAAGACAAAATAGACTACAAAAATTATAGGGCAATAGTGATACTAGATGTCACATATACCGTGCGGTCCAAGAGTATCCCCCCCCCCATGATAACTTTTGAACGGCTGGAACTATCATTATTTGAAAAAACACGTCGGTTTTTAATTTTTATGTACAAAATGTTGGTGTTGTCAAAAATTCAATTCCGGTTCCGGTTTTACCGGAAGCGATGCCAACTTTCTTATTTTAAACGGAACAACCTGTATATTTTGACGTTTTTGGAAAGACGACAGAGAGGCGAATCCAATAACTTTTCTGTAATATGTTATTTTTGTAAAGCAAAATTGGCCAGACGTTCTTAATGAAGATTTGCTTTTATTTGTTTATTATTTGTTTTGTAGCTGATTAGTTAGTAAATGTCTATTAATGGCTTTTCATGTTATTTAACACTAAAAATATTCATTGCCTTATGGCTAACTAAGGAACACATAAAGAAAATGGCAGAAAATTTATTGCTGCCCTATCTTGTTACTTTTCAAATTAATGTTGAACATATGGTATCGTTGGATTCATTTCTTAGTTGTCTTTCCAAAAACGTCAAAATATACAGGCTGTTCCATTTTAAAATAAGAAAGTGGAATTGAATTTTTGACAACACCAACATTTTGTTCGTAAAAATTAAAAATCGACGTGTTTTTTCTCATAACGATATTTCCAGCCGTTCAAAAGTTATCATTGGGGGAAGGGATACTTTTGGACCTCACTGTAAAGTATTAGCAACATTATTAACACACATGTATTGTACATGTATTGTACTTGAATGGCAAGAGGGACGGGTGGGAGGAAAAAACAGTGGCAAGATTCAGGTGCGGGAATGAGAAAAAAGCAAACAAATACTGGATGGGATGGGATACTCCTCTCCCATCCAGTATTTGTTTGCGGGGAAGGAAACGACGAGTGGGAGCACTGGTGGGCGGTCTGCGAGAGCGTGATCTGGGTAATAGACAAGGCGAGAGGAAGGAGGTGGAGGTCTGTCATGAGAGAAACCGGAGAAGAAATAGAAGTGCTGTGGAAGATGAAGGAAATAATGGAGGGACTAGTATAGGAATATGTAGATTGGAATTATTATAATTATTGTAGTAGTATTAATGGCAATAAAGGTTTTTTTTTTATTAATAACCAACAAATGCGAAAAGAACAAGGAAATAGATCTACGGAGTGCAAAATGTAACATCTGCCTACGTGGACTCCACAAAATCCTAAAATCGAAAGAAGTCTCATGGAAAACAAAACTAAGAATTTACAAGACAGTGACCTATTGTTGTGAGACGTGGATCTTGAACCAGCAAAACCAACAGAAACCTAAAAATCCTGGAAAGGAAAATGCTATATCTTTGGAGGAAAAAATACGGCACAGAAATCTACGAGCTATTCGA
Source organism: Lethrus apterus (assembly GCA_018397195.1). Classification (NCBI taxonomy): domain Eukaryota; kingdom Metazoa; phylum Arthropoda; class Insecta; order Coleoptera; family Geotrupidae; genus Lethrus; species Lethrus apterus. The sequence goes on from JAFFZR010001802.1 coordinate 7,542, forward strand.
GGATAAACCCATAGGACAATTTGTTAAAGTAAGAAGATTACAATGGCTGGGACACCTCGTTATAATGAAGACCAATTTAAAAGTAAAACACGTAGCCTTTAAGAAACCGAGAGGAAAGAGGAAACGTGGTAGACCAAAAAAAAAAAAAAAATGGAGCGGTGCAATAGAAGAAGACTTAAGAGAGAAAAAGAGAAAAAGATCATCAACTGGATAGACACAGCAAGAGACATACAGGAATGAAAGAGAATCACACAGTTCTCGGTCTAAAAACCTGTTTTTAAGATTTTAATAATAAATATTGATTGTCGAAGATCTTGAAAAGTAAAATAAAAAAAAATCCAATGAAAGGGTTTCCAATGTTTTTGGAAAGTATAAAACGTATGAAATTTTCAATATGCCCTATAAAGAACCTTAATTAAAATTAAATAGGGATTTATTAAAGAGCGTACAGAAAATTGTTGTAAAAATAGCTAAATTTTTGTCATAAATTTGGACACTGACGAATTCATGGACAATTTTTATTAGTTTTTTTTATAAGTTTCTCGTTTTTTATGCACTATTGAAAAAAGATTTTTTTATAATAGTATGTGTAAAATAACTGAGTCAAAAGAATTTGAAAAAAATCATCATTATTTTAATTTACAATATTTTTGAATTTATTATATTATTTTAGTACATAATTTTACTAAGTAAAAGATAAACCAAGAATGTATTTATTAATATAAAATTTATCTCATTCTCATTACATAAAACCAATATGATGCAATTAATGTTTGTGTTGCATTATACAAAAAAAATCTGAAATAGATAAGCCTATGAACACAACATCAGGCCGTATTTTTGCAATGATTAATTATCATTATCACAAATTACTAATAATTAAAATCATGAAAATTATTAATTTTATTTAAATTATTGAATCCATTAAATATAATAAATAGACACTTGAAACCCAATAAAAAAAAAAACTCTTTGAAACACATGGCGCTTAGGATCTGGTTTTACTTAAGTTTTAAAAAAGCGGCATGTGCCAGCCCAAGGAATCACAAAAAGGTGTGAAATTTACTGCCAGTTAGAAATGATTAATGTCAGACTAAATTGTTCTAATCCTCATAGGTACGTTGTGTGATACTTTTTAGATTCTAATGAATGCAATCGTTTAAAATTTGACGTAAACATACTTGTTTTGTATAAAAGTAATGTTAATTAATTGTACATTTTTTCCCGGAGGCAGATACATGATATTGTAATTTTCTTGTTTAACTTTTAAACTATTCATAGACTTGTGAAGAAATAAATGACATAAATTAAATGCTTTTATTTATAAAACTTTTGTGTTTAAATAATATCTTGACTGATTTCTCATTTTCTTAATTTAATTTTCTTAAAAATAAATCTTGGATATCTAAGTTTTAATTTATTTGTGTAATTTTCCTCGACTGGATAAGTAAATCCGAGATAAACTGGTTCAAACATCGTGTTTTATTTGGGCGGAAAAGCGTCACGGTAAGCAATGATTTTATTGGCGCCCCTTAGAGTACAATAGAGTCGACGGTTGAACAGTGCAAAGTACGCTTTCAGCTTTTTAAAATAGCCCCCTTAGCCCCAAATGACGATCGATCTATCCCTAAATCTGCGAAATTGCGCTGAGCTTTAGAGACGTTTTCTTCTATAAGGTAGTTTACGATCTCAGTGAAACAAAAAGGTCTTCACGAACTGAATAATAATTCATATGAAGTTTAAATCCGTGCATTTTATGAGTTTCAATTTTAGGAATTCATTTGAATCGAAATGTGTATACATTTTTCAATTTTAATGTTAATCGCACTATTTTTTTATAGTTTTATAAAATGAAAAATTTGTTATATTAAAAAATATACAGTATGGTGAATGTATTTTAATAAATATAAGAAGCAAACGTTCGTCACATAAATTTTTTTTGTAAACTTCAGGAATTTAAGTATCTGTTAAAAATTTTAGAGATAATCGGAGATAATGTGGGTGTTTCCGTCTTAATTGCTAATATATTGGGTGTAAAATTCTGCGGACATTTTTCGTTTTTGTAAAGGCTTTTTTCCAACAGATGTTTCCCATTCTGATATATTGCCGATTAGATTGTCGTAAGTGGAATACGTCATGGTAATCGAGAGTCTGTTCACGGGAACATTCTACAATAGCTAACTTTTTTTATTTAAGGAGATATAAACATGGTTAAACAGACAAAATTTAAGTACCTTATAGCAACCAGAGCAACTTACAAATATAAAAATATACAGGTGTTCAATTTAAAAAAATAATATTTATGCTTGTATCTTAGCAACGCAACGTTCTTTTGTTTTATAATTTATTGCGCGAAATGCGCATTGCAAGGTACTTAAACTTTGTCAATTTAACCAAGTTTGTATCTCTTTAAATAAAAAAGTTAACTATTGTAGAATAATTCGTGAACACCCAGAATGTAAGAAATTATTATTATTTTTTTAAACTCCTTAACTAGCGATGCTAGAGAAAAATTATCTGATAATTAATTATAGCATGCAACCAGAGCATCTTTAAAATATAAAAATATACAGGGTGTTCAATTTAAAAAAATAATCGTTATGCTTGTATCTTAGCAACACGATGTTCTTTTGTTTTATAATTTATTGCGCCAAATGCGTATTGCAAGGTACTTAAACTTTGTCAATTTAACCAAGTTTCTATCTTTTTAAATAAAAAAGTTAACTATTGTAGAATAATTCGTGAACACCCAGAATGTAAGAAATTATTATTATTTTTTTTAACTCCTTAACTAGCGATGCTAGAGAAAAATTATCTGATAATTAATTATAGCAGGCAACCAGAGCATCTTAAAAATATAAAAATATACAGGGTGTTCAATTTAAAAAAGTAATCGTTATGCTTGTATCTTAGCAACGCGATGTTCTTTTGTTTTTTAATTTATTGCGTGAAATGCGCATTGCAAGGTACTTAAACTTTGTCTATTTAATCGAGTTTGTATCTGTTTAAATAAAAAAGTTAGCTATTGTAGAATTTTCCCGTGAACGGACTGTATAAAAATTATTAAAAAAATATTGATTAACTCTTATATAATGTAGCCCATTTGTTTAAATAAAGAAATAAAATGCCAAACAATCATACATTTTTATAAACATTACACGTGACACGTTTTAATAAAACGTGATAAATAAATAAATAATCATCAAAAGATATGTGGAGACAAATTATTATGAATTTTCTGATTAGATTTTACATTATAATTATTTCAGAATTAACATTTAAAACTAAAACTGGCAGATTTTTAAATTGATTTTTTTTTTACTACAATAAAAGCACTAATTGGGAAGCTTTCATAGCCGAAGAGCTACATATAAACATTTCTCTTATAACAACTATAGGTATGGAGCACCCAAAATTTCTTTATGATCTGCTACATGCTTTTAGTGTGCTCATTTATAAGCAAGTTCAAAAATTCATAAACAAGTTTTCGTTGTAAAGCTCGTTAAATGCATAAAATGGATTTTGGAGTTGCCCAGGTATCCATTTGGGACCCATTTCATAGTTGTAATTTAGTAAAAATTTTCATCATGTAAACATGACATTTTACATTCAAGCCTTTCTTCTTCTTTTTTTATACTTTCTTTATTCGTCATCTGTTCATAATTGTAGAAATTGTATTTCGTCTTCGTCTCAAATACTTTGATTTTCTCATATAATCAAGAAACTTTCTAGCAGATTGACCCTCCTCACAATCCTCCATTTTTTCATACATTTTTTCTTTTAGTTTCTCGTCAGTGCTATTAACACTTTGTAAAATTTTGCTTAGCGATTGAACCTTCAAGAATTTTTTTAAAATTTTTATCCTACACATTCATTCCATACATCAAAATTTCCCATATGAAGATATAATTTCATGCTTTATTTCTGCTACTTTTAAACAATTTCTTTACGCTTTAAGCTTTCGATGTGCAAATTTCAGTTGAGAAGCATATAAATATTATAAGGATGAAAGTATGCTGTAAGATTGATTATTTAAAGAAATCAAAGCTAGAGAACATGCGTAAAGGTATGAAGTAGTTTGGGAGAAAATGAAAGGAAAAATGGCTGGAACTACAGATGAAAATAAAAGAGAACATACGTTGGATGGAAAGTACAACATCCATATATTTAATGGGAATGTAGAAGGAACTGACGTGATTAAGTGAAATAATTAATGAAAAATATCATGGGCTTTTTTTTGTAAAAGGTCTTTAATTTACGACACTAATTTCCTGTGACGACAGCAATGAGACGGGACAAGAAATTTTTTAATAAAATAAATTTTAAAAACATGTAAGATTTTAAATAAAAAGGTACAACAAGACAGTTGGTAAATAAACTATCAAATGAGATAAAAGGTATATGTTGAGTTACATTTTAAAGATCTTGAAATCTTGCATATTATAATGTTTAAAACAGAGTAAATATTTTATGAATCCAATCTTCGGTCAGTAACATCCTGTATGCTTTATCGATGTTCATATGGAAAATGTATTCAAAATGTATTCTAAGTCAGACAAATCAAATTTCTATAATGCTTTCAAAAATATGCTTATATGTCATTTAAGAAAAAATAATTTTAAAAAATAAAAATTTATTCCATTTATTAAGTACATAAAACAAAGCATAAAAAAAGTACGTAGAAATAGTAGAAAACCACATACGATTTAAAAGAACGAAGAAGTTCCTGTTTCTTTCACAAAATAGGAAACTAATAAAAGTGTGTTTTGGGGTGCGTCAGAAATTCGAAACCACTACATATACGTGACAACATTGCAAGACACATATGGGGAATTTATTACTTTGCAGTATTTGAACTGAGCGGACAACATTCAATTCCTTTAGTATTAATATACAGGCTGGGATTAAAGTATGGAATATTAAAAAAGCGAACTCAACCGGTTTTTTAAAAAATGATGAAACAGGCCGATTTTATTTTTTAAAAATACACATTCAGCTTCCGACTTTCATTTATTTTGTAGTTATGACTTATGACGTCATCACAAAAAATTTTTTGTAGTGGAAATCGATATTTTTTTCCCTTTATGGCGATGCAAATAAATCATAAGGTTGCAGAAAAAAAATTCTGAGAAAAATTCAGAAAAAATTCTGAGCTGTACATTTAATGTTGATATTATGCTACATTATTATTATTATTATTTTCATGGTATCTTGATCATTCAGTACGCTACAAAGGCGTAAGATAAAAACGAAAGGTACTTCAACAAGAAATTTACTTACCGTTCATGGTCTGAATTATTTGTTTTCTAGGTTAATGTCAACATTAAATGTTCAGATCGATTTTTCTCAGAATTTGTTTAGTGCAACTTTATGATTTTTTTGCATGGTCATAAAGGGAAAAATCACTATCGGATTCCACTACAAAAAATCTATACAATTTTTGTGATGATGTCATAATTACAAAAGAAATGAAAGTCAGAAGGCGAATGGCACATATTAACGTGTATTTTTAAAAAATAAAATCGACTTCTGAAACAAGTCGATTTTTTTAAAAACCCACATTTTTTTTTTAAATATACCATACTTTAATCATACCTGTATATTTTCGATTTTTATGAATCAAAACACATTTTAATTCAAGCGAAGTGCTGGACTACCTAGAAACTAAGATACAATTGTTATAAAACTCATCATCATATTTTGACATTAATTTATGGCGGGTACAATCCAAAATTTGCCGCTCTTAGTGGATGTTAAACGAACTTAAATTTAAATAGCTGGACCACACTGAATTGCAACCTTTGACCTAAAGCCTCCTAAATAGTAAAGCACTTAATACGTAAAACACATAATTTAGTAGTAATATAATACTCTCTGGTAGAAACACACATAATCTTGCAAATATGTTAAGTCTGTTAATAAAACATATACAGTGTGGTGATAAAGTTTGGAATAAAATTCATAAAAGCGTTTTATAATGTTTTTAAGAAAATCGCTCGGACAGGTCAATTTTTGTTTTTAAAATGCCGTCTTCTGACGTTAATTTTTTTGGAATGACATCATTTGTTTTTGCACAATGACGTCATCATAAACTTTTTTAAATGACAACCCCCACTTTTTTCTTCTGTTTTTAAT
>JAFFZR010001803.1:1006-11946 GCA_018397195.1 Lethrus apterus
TAGATAGATAGATAGACAGATATATTTCCCTTCAATCATTAATTTGTTATATCACAGGTAAAAGTTTACCTTTCTTTGATCGGAACAACTTAATCATGAAATAAATTTACAATTGGAAAAAATTACAAATTAGGCACTGTGAACGACCGATGACTATGTGGACAATCCGCGATTTAAAATTTTTACCAATTTATGTTCTAAGGCCCGTATTCACCAACGTCAGTTAACTATTATAATCTGTAGATTTTATTAAACTCGCTACTAAATCGACAGTTAAACTCAGAATGCAATTCACCGAACAAAGTTAAGGTTAATCTCCAGATAAATCATGAGAATAAAATAATTTTGGCGAGTTAAATATTAAATCTACAGATTAACCTCCAAATTTTTGTGACATTTCAATAAAACGAATTGAAATAAAACATATTTTTAACGTAGTTCAAGTGTTAATTGAATTATTAATTTGTTTTATTAATAAATAAACACCAAATTAAGTAAACATTGGATTACACCCTGAAAATAAAACATATCATTCGAACTTGTTATTTCTGCAGGTAAGGTTTCTCTTTACAACGTGTTACTAGGGGATATTTAAATAATACTTTTCAGTTTGATTCTCTGTTCAGGTAATTTACCTATAAAATCTATATCCGAGGTAATAATTTCGTGTAAAAGAGATGTTGAAGTGTGTGCGGTTACCTTGTCAGGGATTAATTGAACCCTTATGAAGGTATAAAAATGGGTGCATTCCTATTTTTACAATAGTTGAAAGTATTGTCTGTGCGAGGTATTTACTTTATTATATTTATATAATTTTATTATTTCAACCCTTTGAACTAATTGATGAAACAAATTTATAGTCAACTATGCTTTTTAAAGAATGTTTCCATAGTGAATAAATAACAAACGTTAAATATATTTATTACCCGACGAAGATCACGAAACACATTTTTATATTTCTTAATATTGTGTGTCGTAATAAATATTTTATTGCACAACTTGAGTTTTAATTTGGTTGCACGCTCAAGAAAAAAAAAAGATATTTATATAAACACAATATTTAATATTGTAGGGTACGTTTTATTTTAAATACAGTAGACTCCCTCTAGTTCGGCCACCTCGGGACCGGACCCTAGGCCGAACGAACCGAATAAAAGCAAAAAGACCAATTATCCCTATACATACATATGAACACGGAAGGACTATATGTTTATACATAAAAAATTAGGCTTTATAAACGGTGTTAGAATAGTTTTTTTTATTGTACACAAAACAAATTAAACTAGACCTACATACTTAGTACTTATCCAAAACACGAAATTGCATATTGCGGAGTTATTCCATGCATAAACTTAATTAAACATAATATATACTTAAAATTATACAAAAGGAAATATATCTCGATTTGTTTTGGTTACAAACTTTAGATAATAAATTAATTTATAAATTGTTTATTTTTGAATATATTTTATTTAATAAAATAAGTACATTTGTTTTATTTGTGTTCAGTATGCTTTTACAATAAACATCTAAATAATTGCCCCATAAGCATAAAAAGAATTTTATAAATGCAGTGGTAGGTATATTTGAAAATAAAAGTTAGTGTCTAAAGTCAACACTAAATAAGATCAAATTAAATAAAATAAGAAAAGAAATATCACAGCAATATGTACAGTGTTTCCACTGCTAGATAAACGTGAATCATACTCAGGTGGTCGGCCGATCCATCCGGAGGCCGAACCAACAGAGGCCGAACTAGAGGGAGTCTACTGTATGTTTACTATGATATGACTTATGACATGTTATAATTTATAACATCCCACAAAACCTTAGTATGTATAACGAAACGATGTATATTTTAGTTTAAAAAAAAATCATGTAAATAATTATTATATTGAATCTGTGATAAAATTACCAATAAATTTATTTATCCTATTGGATTGATCCAGTTTTAAATGAAAAAAATAAAAAAATTATGTAGACAAATAAATTTTAGATTTTTTTCTCTTCTTAAATATGCATCTTTCTAAACATGTTTCTTTCGTGAGTTCCTAGAATTTTTGCAATTTTTATCACCTGTTTCTGATTTTGATTTTGATTTTGATAGGGAAAGATATTAGAAAATGGTTATCACTTATCACATTTACTTCCTGCAAATTGTTTTCCAGAGAAAAAAATGTTGGAGAGTTTATAAAGTGTAATCATCCGTGTACGCCACTGTCGTTTCGGCCGTGAAAACGAGGAAGAATGGCGTGCAACGGATGCCCCAATAAAGAAGTATCCCTGCGGCAAATATTTCACCAAATTGTAGAGTAATTATTTGTAGTTCAGGTCGACACTGTCGCCAGTGAAGTATGTCTGGTTCCGTGATTAATCTTAAACGTTCGGTTTTTTCCTTTCTTTCTTTCTCTCGCTCGCTCGGATGGCGTCGATTTGTACGCGAACGCGCATCAGGTGCTTGATAAATTGATTGCGCGACGGAATTTGACGTCGAAATTCTGCAAGATTAACTGTGAACGCGAGATGCGGATGGAGACTGAAAAAGGACCGTTCAAAAGGGAATATGAGTGACTGTCGATACCGGGAATATTTTGATAGATGGTCGAACGTTTCGAAATAATAAATTACTTTATAGACATGTATTGTTATTAGCATTTTTTAACCTCAATTTGGCGCATAACCGACATATTTATGAAACAGAGGTTTGTGATTGATTCATTATAAAAGATACAATTAATTGATCCCAGTTTGACATCAACTATGTATTTTTCCACGTAACAGATTTCTAGGAAAGACTTGTTAATGTATGTACTATCATTGACAGAGTAAATGTCGTACCAATAAAACGCACGTCGAGTTTAAAAAGAACAGAAGGGTCGACCGTATTTAAAAAGGATCTGTTTAAAATTCATTTATTCTAAACTTTGTGTTACTCCAATGTTCCCCGACATAATATTATCTTTAAGCTATTTATAAATGTAAAAAATATTTTTCAGTTTAAAAGTATCCTAAAATAAAAATATTGGACATAAATTTTATGATTCAGGATATATTGAATTCTCTCATATAGTTGTTTGTAACCACCAAACAATTAACAAATATCTAAAAAAATAAATTAAATAGAATAGTATAGCAAGCGTCAAAAATAATTTAATTATGAATTTAAAAACAGAAAATACGATTTTGTCCTACGTTAATCATTACTACATAAATAATATAACAAACAATTGAGTACAGAATGCACACGTAACAATATGCCTAAATATATACAATTTCAGATTGATGTAAAGTATAATTTAATTCGAATTCAATTGTTACAACAAAAATCAAATTTTGACTCTATTCCGCAATCCAAATTAGTAATTATATTGCAATTTATTCTACTTCCAAATTCCAAATTTCCAAATTACTCATAATCTTATTTTTTTTTTTATATTTTAATATAATTATACAAATTTTCGTAAATATTTCGACTCTATCGCCACCTACCAGGTCCAAAAGATAAACTTATCGGAGCACCAAACGAACATATGGTGTAAACATGCCTTCGATACGTGCAGTGGTTTAGGCGTGATTCGTAAATATCTCGACTCCAACGCCACTGAACAGGCCTAAAAAATGGTAAACTTATCGAAGCACCAAACGAACTTATGATGTGAATATAGCTTCGACGCGTCCACTGGTTTAGGAGTGATGACGTTACATATGGTCGAAATCACCAGAGCTGGCGTGTCAAGGCTATTTGAATGCAACAATTTTCCACACCATGAGTTTCGTTCTCGCATTCAGTTCGCATATTGTTGAAAGAGATAAAAACTGAAGCGCAAGTCTGTTAAGTAAATTATATGGAACAACAAAAACGTATGTCGTTATTAAATGCAAGACTGACATGTCACGTGTCAACGGCATTGTGCTAACCTATTTTCTAGGTTTTGTCACATAGATTATCGATAAATATGAAGTATGCAATATAATAAATGTATATAACAAATGATAACAGACATGTGATTTCTGAAACTTGATTCATACAATTCAAGTATGACCTTGAGGCACCAGCTCTCATACCATATATATGCACCAACGTTTTTATACAGTGTGGATCTTTTCAATGTTCACATATAGATAACGCCACAGTTTTTAGTGTTATAGACAAGGGAAAAACGAAAATGATTAACTGTTTACCCAAAATTTATCTGTACTCAGTAATTTGTGATGCAAGCAAGCTTTCAGATGAGAGGGATAAAAATAGAGTTTCTTCAATTTTCTTTACACTCAAATAATTTTGATATTTCACATTGTGGAGACAAACTGTTTATACGAAAGTTGTACTATTTAATACGTTCTTTAACCTAGAATAATTAAACTTTCAATGCCTGGTGAGAAACAACTACTAACTTTTTTAATTTAAATGACAATCGTAATTGGCCGAAAAGCATTTCGATGAGCCTTTTTTTCTTTCCGATAATATAACCATATTGGGAGTTATTTCTAAAGTTACGGAAATTACAGTTAAAATAAAATTTAAATACAAAACCATGTCAAAATGCTATTTGTTAATGACATTTGAAATCTTTACTTTAGGATGCAACGTTTTTATTTCCTTTAATTATGTTAGAGAGTATGTGTAACGTGAGATAGACGAACATAAAATTATTTTTTCTACTTTAGACTCCTTAGGGGACATTGGAATTCTTACCAATTTCGTAAGCTATTTAACTATATTGGAATCGTGTTAAGGTCATAGCTAATTTTACTTAATTTAGATTTTAGAATGTCTATGTGGGTCTCTCCAGGTGTTGCGGCCGTTACGACTTAACCTATTGACTGTCAACATATTACTCTTCTGCTCTCATTCTGGATTTCGGATTCCAAAATTTGGACGATAAAAAGTTGTTCCAGTTGAATTATTCCTTGAGAACTACTCCGTGCTGCACAATTATTCTTCAAGCCAGCGCCTAGTGTCGATCAGTCTGATAAATTTAATGGATTACTCAACCCCGTCATATTCTGTCAGAAGTATTCCGCTATAGAACTTCTTATTGATACAAACATCAAGCAGTGTTGTAATACTTATCCCGGTTTTCAATTTCACCTCAACATCCTCAGCAAGTGGGGTTAGTGACGACACCCAAAGTACGTAGATATTTATTGAGTCGAAATGGCCTCTCTAAAACCCAAGCAATTTCCTTAGTTGAGACCTAGTTTATCGTGAGAAAAATTGTGTTCGCTTAGGGCAAGGTTTTCAAAGAGGTCATTGCCTATCTGCGTCTACTGCTGACATCGATCGCCTTTTCGTCTCGCCATTGCAAGGATAAATTCGTATGAATATAGTCCACATGTTGTTGTTTAGTAAAAGTGTTCGAGACCCATCCTTCTTTTCTTTTTCCTAATAGAAAAGAAAAAATTTTAACTTAGTTCTATTAATATTTTTGAATGGATTGTTTTCCTTCTTTGTTTTGTCTTGATAAATTCTTCTTTGTTGAGAGATTCCCTATTCTGACGAACATTTTTGTTTGCTTTGTCGCGAGACATGTTTCGGCTGTTTCCATTTTCGAGTGACTTCGTGAGTCACTCGTTTATCAGAATAAGGAATCTTGAATTTATTGATTAATTCTTTTGTTTCATTTTTCTCTCTTTTTAATTTATAGCCCGTACTAAGTAGCGAATACTTTATTTAGTGTTGTGTTTGATTCCTTCTTCCTTCGATATCTAAAGTGAAGCACGTTCGAATCGTTAAATTAACTTGCTTACTCTGAAAATTACCTTATTTCAACTTCGTTTTATTAACCAATAATTCGCTGTTCGCTGAAATGTTTGTTCTCGGTCGACGACTGATTATTCTCCGCCATGTATCAAACATTATTCTCTAGGTTGTTGTCGTCTTATTTATACGATATGAAATAATTGAGATACATTCTGACCTATACAATTTAACATGCAATAAATTGATTAATACTAATTTTATATTAAATCTTCGGTTGCTTGTAAATATTTCTAGTAAGCTTACATTTTCTAAATAATTTGATACATATATTTTTTTGTTTTGATTACTTGATGATTCGCTACATTATGATTACAACATAACAATATTCAAGTATTGTTTTAGTAAAACACTTTATAAAATGTTGTGCATTTTTTATTTTTTCCCCTTGTATTTGGTTGCGGCCACAGCCGTCTTATAGATGTGGAAGAAGGGTTCATAAATCCTTCATCTATATACAATTGATAAATTCAATTTATCACATGTTGTTTCGACCTGACAGATAGCAGTTAATTTTTATTAAAAATTGTGAAACTTAAATATGTGACTGCTTTTTTATTATATTTAGTAATTTCTGCGATCAGGTTAATTTTCGATTGTTTGGAAACAATCCTAATTTGAACAACATGCTCTACGTGTTGGGAGAATTCACACAACCGCAAACTAACATTAGTTTTTGCGTTATTATCCACCGTCAGTGTCGCCAGAGGGCTAGAGCTAGAGCTATATCATGGTCAATGCTCGTCAGGTTAGCAAATTCGTGTTGACTCTACTTAACGGTGAATGCCTGTAGAGTACCTGTAGGGTATATCACATCGCAGTGATCACAAAATCCATACTCCAAGTGTATCAGCTGTGGATATTATCACAGTACCTATTAATTGTTTAAATTTAATGACAACACAACATTTTAAGAAATTTTTTTATTTTCATATTTGACCCCCTTGCCTATGTATTATTAAATATAACTTATCCAATGTTTTCCGCATTCTATTCCTGCAGTGTCAGATTAAGATATGTACACCCAGTATATATGAGTAAGTAACTACTAGTAAGTAAGAGTTTTCTACGATTTAGGTAACGGTTTAGTAAAGTTAATTTTCTTAAATCATGGCCGAAAGGTTTCTATTCAAAAATATATTCTAGATAAAATTTGTAAATACTAAAAACAATACGAAAATTACCAGTTCCCACTTAAAACAAAACTTGAGACATGGTCGCTCATTTATTACCGAATGGATCAATGCATGTTGCAATATTTTAAAATGTAGGTCATTGTACCAATAATAAATATTGCAGCGCAAATTGACTGTATTAAGTGTAGAAGTTCTCTTGGAAAATAGAATTCATGAGATTCAAATATATTCTAGTGAGCTGAAGAATATAATTGTTTTACTCTTAATATTTATTACAATCAATCACAAAATACATTGAAGGTTTTTACTTAATTCTTAATTCAGACAATTTATATTATTAATACATAGGGAATACAGAAACCATGATACACAAAGAAATAAAGGTAAAAGAAGTAATTGTAGCTGTAAAAATGTTAAAACGGCGCAAGGCAGCTGGTCATGATGGAATAACTACGGAGATTTATTTAAACGTGTCTGAGCTACATCATCTAAAATATCTATATACATTATTAACAATACATATAAGTGTTCATACAGTGAGGACAAAAAGTAAGGAGTATTTAAAATAAAAACGAACTCAACCGGTTCACTCCAGTGTCTGGCGCACATCACAGCATTTTCATTGCACGTCCATAGGTCCCGGAGGATACATGGAGCTTGTAGGCATTGGCACACCAGGAGGGGCTCCATTGTCCGGGATTCTCCGCATTCACATGTTTCATCTTCTGCATATCCCCACTTCAGGAGGTTGTTCTTGCATCTCCACATTTGGCACCGGAGTCGGGGCAGGGTTTTCCAGGTACCCCAATCTAGATCCGATCCTGCAGGGAGTATTTCTTTTGAATTCTAAGTTGGGATATCATTGACTGCTAAGCGCTGTTCCCACTTTGCCTCCTTGGTCGCAGTTTTAGAGGCTGTGAGGGGCTGTGTAGATTGCATAAAGTTTCGCCTTGATTTTAGCATGGCCACTGGCGGGACATGCTGATCCAATGTTGACTGGGGTCGTTGCATTGCCTGCTTCGTTCGGCCATGGCTAAGGTTTCCCTCCGTATTTGCGGTGGTGCAATTCCGTCTAGCATGTAGAGTTGGTCGAGGCTGGAGGGTTTTAGACATCTCGTTATTAATCTGCATGTGTCATTCAGGACAGGGTCCAGTCTATAGATGTGTGCTGATCTCTCCCATACGGGGGATGCATATTCGGCTATGGAGTAGCACAGCGCAAGGGCCGAGGAGCGCAGGACGTTAGAGTTGGCTCCCCAGCGAGCATTTGTCAGTTTCCGGAGGATGCCATTCCTGGTGTTGACTTTGGCCTTCGTTTTATCGATATGCTTTCTGTAGGTCAGAGAGCGATCCAATCCACTCTATTTGCAGTTTCTTTCTCGCCTGTCGGTTGTTGAGGTGGAACAAGCATGTCTGCGTCTTCGCTGGGAAATTTGCAGTCAGAGGAGTTTGTAACTAGAGAGAGACTGAGACAAGGAGGAGTACTGAGCCCGACACTATTCAATTTAGTTCTGGATGATGTAATAAAAGAAACCAAGAATAAAACAAAGAAAGTACAAGTAGGGTATAGAAACATGCAGGGAGTGGAAATAGCAGAATGTGCTTTTGCCGACGACCTGATGATTTATGCAAAAAACGAGAAGGATCTACAAACGAATTTAGATATTTGGAAGGCAGCCTTAGAAAAGAAGAATATGAAAATAAACGTCGACAAAACCAAAGTGGAAAGAAGATAGATGGAAAGAAGATAGAGCAAATAGAAACATTTAAATATTTAGGAGTAAATATACACAATGATCGAAAGGAAGAGGCGGAAATCAACACCAGAATTGACAATACAACTAAACTCTTCTATACACTGAACAATACATTCATAAGAAATATAGAAATATCGAAGAAAACGAAAATGACAGTGTACAATACAATATACAAACCAATTTTGACATACGGAGGTGAAAGCTGGGTGCTAAATAGCCAAATGAAAATTAAAATACAGGCACTAGAAATGAAATACCTAAGAAGTGTAAAAGGTATTACTAGAAGAGACAAAATAAGAAATGAGACAATTAGAGCAGAGCTTAAAGTTGAACCAGTGCTGGAAAGCATAGAGAAACAACGATTAAAGTTGTTTGGGCATCTAGTAAGGATGGAGGATCGAAGACAAACGAAAAGAATATGGCTCGCATAATCCACACAGAAAAGACAAAGAGGAAGACCAAGGAAAACATGGAATCAAGGAGTAGCTGAATCGTTGATGGAACGAGGAATATCTTGGAATGAGGGGATGAAGATGGCGAAAAATAAATAAGAATGGGCAACATTTATTTATTCATAATATTATTGTGACCAAATATGTATTGTAATCTTGTAATTAGTACTTGACACCTTAGGGTAATTTAAGGTTTTTGATTAATATAATATATAATATAATATTTATGGTGGTAAAATTAAAAGAAAGCTCAACGGTGATCTTCTAAATGGTTACATATACCTACTGTAATCATAGGCATCTTTTAGTAATTTTTATAGTAATATTCTTACCAAACAAATATTCCTTATTCGTGCATTAAAACTGATGATTGAAGACATAGTATATTCACACAAAATTATTCCGAAACCGTGAAAGTCATTTAACCCTTTATCTTAATCTCTTTAACGATTTCCGTAAAATTATTCCCTTGCGAATATTTAATAAACGATTCGTTTTACATGACAAATCATTTAATAGATGAATGAGTACTTCATGGCAAATGGGTTCTTAGCATGGCATTTCATTGCTTGACAAGCAAGTGACTTATTACATATTTTATAGGATAAAAATTCTTAATTTTTCAACGTAACCCATCTATTAAATATTAATCAATGATATATTTTAATTAATATATATATTTCAGAATTATCTACTATAAAAGTAATATTTAATTGCATATAATGTACATAAATTAAAAAAAAAAAAAAAAAAATATACAGGGTGTCCCATGACATGAATGCCATAGCTTGAGGATGTGTTGCTGAAACATATGTCCAAAACTCTTTCGTAACCGAGCTACAACCATTTGCAATTTTCAATAACACTAGCAATACAGGTATTAGGTAGTGCTTAAAAAACATTTTAAAATAAATTGCTTTATTGAATTAATTGTTCAGAATGTCCACCTAATTTCCGTATACATAATTCGAGCTCTTGTTACGATTTCAGTCCGACCGAGCAGTCTAGTGTGCGTTTGAATGGTGGACTGTTCGGTCGAATATGTATACGGCAATTAGGTGGACATTTTGAACAATTAATTCAATAAAGCAATTTATTTTAAAATGTTTTTTTAAGCACTACCTAATACCTGCATTGCTAGTGTTTTCTAAAATTGCAAATGGTTGTAGCTCGGTTACGAAAGAGTTTTGGACATATGTTCATAAGACATTTTTGACTCCAAATTGCTTCAGCAGCACATCCTCAAGCTGTTGCATTCATGTCATGGGACATCCTGTATACTAAAAAATTAATAAAATAGATTTTTAAAATTACTTAAAGTTACTTGATAAAGTTTGACGTAAAAATTAGTCTATTTGGTTTCAGACATAATAAATTGAAAATAGTTGACACCGATGTCATTTAATTACTAAATTTAATTTGAAAAACAAATTTTATTGTATACAGCAAAATCGAGTAAATTAATTCCTTGTACTTTTCACAAATTAAGAAACTCTCAGGGAATTTCTAATTTATCTGGTTCTTAAATATTTAAAGAAGGGACTGTTCTTTTTACCATTAATGAAGTTGCGATATCTTCATAAATTGAGATCTTGTTTGCGATTTCCATTAGGTAATTTGGAAAGTTTAGGAATATTATCATTCCAACTAATTGAGGACTGATGTCTATGTTTGTACAATCAATTAATTGGAGAACATTGTTTACATAAAGTGTAAATAAATAAATGTATTATACAAATGTAAATTCTTACAAACTTTTCGGGGAAATATTAATGGCACGACAAAATAGAATTTTCGAACGACAGGAAATTAACAGATTAAACTAACAATAGCA
>JAFFZR010001805.1:0-13323 GCA_018397195.1 Lethrus apterus
CTTTTAGAATTTTATTTTTGAAATGGAAATGAAACAGGAAACGGTAAATGGCAATATTCTTACGTTGCCTGTTATGAACAATTTCAGGAGCGTTTTGACAAACGTCAATTTGACATTAAAAAATAAATAGTGGTTTAAGTAAAGACATGCCGATTTTTGTTCATGGCTTACTTTGACTAATTTTTTTTTTTCGATCTCACTGTAGTACTGTTAAAGAGAAACACACGAAAGTCAGCCTGAGCCCACTTCTATTTATAATACACGAAAACAAAAAAAAATCAAAACAAACAATAATAGACCTTAATAGGCTAGTACCAATAAAAGTAGATAATTTATTGAAGAAATAGAAAAACTAACAAACAATGATAAAACATCAATAAACGTCAAAGGATAACGACTGAAAAAAATTACAGCGTATTGCAACAGATATATTATTATTCGGACACTTCTTTAATTTTATTTTATTTTATTTTATTTATTTTATTTTATTTAACCCTTTCTGTTCTGCCACCTCAACAGGTCGAACCCAATTACAGAGTGTGTTTGGGTTGCAGCCACGACCGACTTACAGTTGTTACAGTTATCACTTAATACATAAGAAAAGTGTTATTAATAGCCTTGTTGATCGAGGCATAAATTTATTTCATTCAAAATACAGAAAAGAAAATTTATATACAATTTAAACATTCTTAAATAATAATGATTATCCCAATTCAGTTTATAAAAAAATAATTAAAGAATAATAATTCAGATTAACAAATATTAATAATGATTTAAAACATGCTTCTTTCCCTTATATTAAATACTACTTTATAATTTTTACATATTTTACTATTATTATTATTTTTTTTTAATGTAATAAGGGATAATTTTCATTAAATTTTCCCACTTAAAGATGAGATAGCACTTTGTATTTTTTAGTTTTCAAGGTGCGTAAAAAAATTATATGCTTAGAATATACAGTCTGTTCACGGGAACATTCTACAATAACTAACTTTTTTATTTAAAGAGATACAAACTTGGTTAAATGGACAAAGTTTAAGTACCTTGGAATGCGCATTTCGCGCAATATTTTATAAAACAAAAGAACATCGCGTTGCTAAGATACAAGCATAAAGATTAATTTTTTAAATTGAACACCCTGTATATTTTATATTTTTAAGTTGCTTTGGTTGCCAGCTATAATTAATTATAAGACAAATTTTCTCTAGGATCGCTAGTTAAGGAGTTAAAAAATAAAGTAATAAAATAATAAAAATCAAAAAGCAAAAGAAATATTGTTATCGATCCTTCCTTTGCAACCAATTGTTTTACAAATGTTTTTCTCACATCGATAACAATAAAAGAAATTATTATAAATTATTTATTTACCACTATTATAATTAAAATGAAATTTGCAAAATTATTTTCTCCAAAACTCTTTTAATAGCGGTTTTAGAGAAAAATTGTCTTATAATTAATTATAGCAGGCAAGCAGAGTAACTTAAAATAATGAAATAAAGTTAATATTATCTAAATGTTCTTCGTTATTCCGGTTTTGCTGTTCTTGGTCTTTAGCCATTTCTTCCTGGTTTTCGTTGGTGTCTTTAAGTTGTGGAAATGAAAATTGCATAAATAATGAAAGCCCCAAAAAATAATATTCCTTATAATTTAAAAATGTTCATTATTTAATTACTTATAGCATTTGTTTTATTTACACATAGCTTCAACAATGTTATTAGGAGTATTTATTTTTTCGTGTAGAGTAAATGTATATTTTGTTTTTTTTTTACTGTTTCAAATCCTCTAGTGCGCTATTTTTTAATATAAATCAGACTTTAACGAAAAACAGCAAGAAACAATCTAAGATTATAAATCTTACGCCCAGGAAACAAACCTCTTAAAAGAAATAAAAATTGTTGCTCTTTTACATTGGAAAATTTTGTGCTTATTTTTTATTGGTAATGTTCGTAATTTATCATGCTTCAAGTTATTTATGAATAATCATTACGATCTAGAATCCAGTCTGCCCCCATTGATTTCCTTTTCAGAGTTTGGAAGGATTCACACAATTTGGTTAAAAACTATCAATAAATGAACATTTTTCAAATGAATTTGTTAGGAGACCAAGATTCTAAGTAAGTAATTACGTGATAGAGAGTCGAATGTAAATAATTTTTTAAATATTTTTTTTACTTCTAAATAAGTTTTTTTTATGGAAACAAATGAAACAGAAACACTACCAATAAAATACTAGTGCACGATTAAAAATGGAAAAATCTCCCGTTTGAACCAAAATTAAATGTAATATTATTGATAATCATCTACGTAAATTAAATGCATATAATTATAAATTAATTACTGGTTTGCAATTTTATAATTACATTCATTTACATATAATGTTTGACAAATTACTTTGTAGTTACACGTTTTCGCACACACTGGGGTTTTATTACTAAAAGTTATAATTTTAATCTATTTATGTGTCGTATTGTATATTTTTATTGTATTTTATATGGTTAAACAAAAAGGCGAAATGATTCTTTGGATATACGGTAACATAATTATAGAATATGTTAAGTCTAGTTTATGCACCGGTTGTAGATAAAAATAATTATTGTAATGAAATTATTACTAATTGTCAGTGCCATTTATTTTTCATTTCTAAACTTTATTAATTGATTCATAGCTTTCGTGTAATTCTACCGTGATAAATAGTCAAGTCAGTTTTTCATTATTTTATCCAACAACAAATTTTAAGTAAATGAAAAATGTCATGAAAGATTTATGGCGTGGATGTGTCATGAACAAAACCTAAATTTAACTAACTACCCCTGTTACCGTTTGATATAATTGTGACATTTATTTCGAAATAACACGAAATTTCTTCACTAATTCTACTATTTGTGATACAAAAACATCATTAAGTTCATACTAACATCGTATTACATACTACATTAAAATTTGTACAAATTTTTATCTGCGATTTTTGCGCGCTATGCCTAATCCCTTTCGCATTTCAAAAATTTCGCCCTGCGGCAAATGAAATTACTGCAATTGATGTAACAAGTTTTATGAGCGCGGGATTACGCAGACGGAAAATTCTATTTCACGAGTAAGTTGCGAATAAAAAAAAACACGAAGAGGCTCATTAAATTTGAAAAAGAAACATTTCTAACGTAATATTTATTCCAATTTGAAATTTTATTTCCTTTGTCCGCAGCACAATGCATCGCACCGCTTGGCATGGAAAACGGATCAATTCAAGATGAAGATATAACGGCAAGTTCTTCGTTCGATATTGGAAACGTGGGACCTCAACATGGCCGGTACGTTGTTTTATAATCAAAAATAGTTTGTTATAAATTTTACTATAAATAAGGTTACACTCGGTATTTTTCTCTATATTTTTTCCCTTTTGTTGTCAACGACTGTCTTTCAATAATTGTTGATTACTTTATGAGGCTTAGTGAAACATTATTGGAAACTTATTGGTCGCCATACAGATGTTACCAGAAAATGCTATTTTGCAGAGAAGATTGTTCGATTTAAAAAAAAAAAAATCTAAATCAGATTTTTAAAAAATTTTTTTGAATTTTCTGTTTAGGAACTAATTCTTTAATTCATCAATTTATGTTTATTTTAAATTGAAGCATTCTCACGTATACTTTGCATTGCCGATCGATGAATTTATTAGGTAATATTTTCTCGAATGTATGTTTTTTGAAGATAAATACAAATTTTCCTCCAACTAAGTGTCTGAAATACTGATATTAATATTTTCTCAAATGCATTTGATTTTATTTGAAGATAAATACAAATTTTCCTCCAACTAAGTGTCTGAAATAGTGATCGATCCCACTTTCGATAGAAAGGAAGAGATTTACCGAACAATAAGCTTAACTTATGCAAATCGAATAAGCTAAGTTCCGCTGCCGTGAACACACGCGCACAATCCTTCATGTTTCCAAATTGAATGCTCCCGAAAGAAATTCATGGAATTGGCCAACCGACCTAAAGAACGCGTTTCTCTTCTGACATTGACGGATGGGCGCAAGGCGTTAGACGCAAACAGACGGAATATGAAAATTCGAAAGCACCCTCTAGGTCCGTTACGCCACTCAATCTTCTCTACGGAGAATTCTGTCAGGTTTATGAGAATTTAAAACCCTTCCCTCATGTCTTGGCGGATCGATATGGCGCCTCTATGTACTTTGCCTAGTTTGTAATGCCGCCTGTGGCCTACACCAAGTTTTATTGCCACAGGAACCTTATGGACGACTTATATCGATTTTATGACCGCATTGAAAAAATTCAATATATCCCCTCATACACACATCATACAAGCATATATTACATTTACGTTGGGCCATTTTTATTATACATCAATTTTGTGTCAGCACATATGAGCTATAATATTGGAATTATGTTATTAATTAAATGTTTATTTCAATACCATCGGTTTTATTGATACTTACTTCATAAATTGATTTTATACTATTTATATTACATTTTCCACGAATGGGATTCAATTAATTTTTAATCAGTATTAGATACATAAATAAAACAAAATTCAGCAAAAATGCAGAAATTACGCTGCTTTTTTCCTCGGAATCTAATATATGGTAAACGATTTCTTTAAAAGGTTCCAAAATAGATGATCTAGCAAACTAACTCCTTATCCCTATCATACACCTGAATGCTTTCGTAATGGTTTATTGATGAGATCTTCGTAAGGCAGTTTTTACCATAAAATGTAGAAAGTTTTTTCTCATATTTAAAGTAATTGTTACAGTTGTTAGTTTTTATTTACAAATTTTACTATTTTGTTTTTTTTTTATTTCATCTATTTACTCTCTATAATAATGATTTAGTTTCCTGGCTTGATGTAATTAAATATGCAAATTAAATTCCATTTTATTAACACCAACGAAAGAAAGTAATAAAGAACTTTTAACAGCTACCCTATTTTACATTTATAACTTTAACGCAATAAGTCGGAACCGCCGCTTTTTTCACACCGACACTGTCACATCGAATGATTTTATTTTTTCGCGGTTGGTTGCGTTCGATTCGAAGAAAATGGCGAAAACCGGAATTTTTGTGCGGAATTTGTTATAACATTTCCACTTTCGATAACAAAAAATTTGAGCCATAAAAATGTTGAAGTTTCCTCAGCTTTGTACTTTAAGAGCGGTCTCCGGGGCATGCCTATCCATTATTCATCGATTTCTTTCAGAGGAAACTCGAACAGCTATCCTAAGAAAGTACTTCCAACTAAATATTTGCCTATTTTAAATCTTTTCGCACGACTAGTTTTCAATGGAAATAAAGCAAGTCATATATATAGGTTTATTTTTTTGTGAAATTCAAAAATATTGTTAAGAGCTGTAAATTCAAGGTGATAATGTAAGGAATTACAATACATAAACTGGTTCAATATTGCAGTATTTTATACAGTGTGTTTCACTTTAGACGGCACCACCCAGTATTTTTTTATGTATTATCGATTTAAAACATTTCTTTAAATTGTACCTTTATTACTTTCCCTTCACGGTAAAATGCCAGCATACTACGATTTAAAATAAACAGCAAAATTGAAGAAGTCATATTAGGGTTTTTTTATCAACAAAATTTATCCGAAATTTCATTAAAAACAAAAAATTTCGAAAATCTCTCTCGAAAAATTTCTGTCCAGAAAATTCGAGTAATAAAGTTACAAGTTTACAATGATCTTTTATTTTATTCTTTTAATTCAATACGATAACAAACACGATGTTTAATTACTTAAATAACAATATTTTCAACTAAATCACAATTAACACGTTGACATTTGGACATTTTTTGAGATTTTAAATTTTTTTTGTTTTTAATGAAATTTAGGATTTAGCTTATTTGAACGATTTTGAACAACTTTTTTTAAGAGGATTTTTTTGATAAAAAAATCCCTAATACGACTTCTTTCAATTTTGCTGTTTATTTTAAATCGTAGTAGATTAGCATTTTACTGTGAAGGGAAAGTAACATACCCTAAAAGTACAATTATTTAATGAGGGGTATAATCAGAAAAAAGAATTTTTTTAAATCGATAATATATAAAAAAATACTGGGGTGGTACCGTCTAAAGTGAGACACACTGTAGATTAACTGGTTTGTATTATCAATTTTATTGTGGGAATTATTTATGAATTATCTTCTCTCAATATGTACAATTTCGATTAATTTATAGAACTAACTGCTTTCAGTTAAAATATTACCTTGTTTGTATTCATATTATGCATGAATATTCTGCTAACTACGTACAGTTTCTGATTAAGTGTCGAATAATTTTTCAGTCTTACTAAGAAATTGATTAAATTTTCTAATAAATACCGGGATGATACTATAACGAGTAATATTTACGATTAACTTCCGCTGTTATTGTGTAACTCGGTTTATTTATTATACCCAACCAACATAGCATAATTAGATTTCCTACTGTGTGGGTTTTATTAAGTTATATTTTATATTTTATCTCATAACTGAAATTGTTGAGGAAAGTGTAGTTGGTACATTTGATGTAGATCTAGGAACATCATAGTTCATCATAATGTTAAATTATATTTCTTAATACACATCCTGCAAGAACATAATTTAATACAAACCTTTATAAATGCATCCTTGGAGAGGAAAATAAATTCCTGCATTGAATTATATTCTATTTAAAATTACGAATGCTTATTAGATTGTACACCCACGTTTGAGGATGTCCTTTGGCAATTTCACAAATTAAAAAATCTCGTTTTATTCTGACTAGAAAAATGATATTGTTGAATAAAAAACGTCGCCTTACAGAGTTTTTCAAAAAGTTTGTTTATTCAGGATTGCGTGTTTTTTATTTCGTTTTTATTGACCCAACCCAACCCAACTAGTTTTCTGTTCAGTAAGTTGCTTAGACGTCCAATCTTATATGTTTGTAAAATATTTCCATAAGGAAAATATTTGTTTGGATTATTCATTTTTAAGTATTATTATTGTTATTTCTACAGGTTAATTAATTTTATTTATTTATTTTGAATTTGAATAATTCATAATGATTTTTTTTTTTTTTTAGAGTCAGGACAGAAAAGCACGGAGGAGCATGGTGTCCTCAAAAACACGCAACTGCTGAACCTTTAGAGTGGCTCCAAATTGATCTGAAAACTGTCCACATGATAACTGCTACTGGAACACAGGGTCGTTTTGGAAATGGACAGGGAGTCGAATTTGCCGAAGCTTACATGTTGGAGTACTGGAGACCACGTTTTTCTAAATGGATTCGATTCCATAACACCAACGGAGAAGAGGTATGTGATAATCATATTAATTTGATCGAAAACAAATTAATCAAAGTACAAAACAAAAATCGGCATGTCTTTACTTAAACCACTATTTATTTCTCAATGTCAGATTGACGTTTGTCAAAAATTTTGTCTAAACAATTTAAAGCTTTTATAATTCATCATAACAAGCAAGAATATTGTCATTTTTCTGTTTTATTTCCATTTCTAAAATAGGAATCTAAAAGAAAAGCTTTGATTTGTTTGGACAACATTTTTGACAAACGTCAATTTGACATTAAGAACGCCGATTTAAGTAAAGACATGCCGATTATTGTTCAAGGATTCAAGGATCTGACAAATTTAAAGACGTGCTTTCACTTGATATCTCAAAGCAATCAACAATTTTTTATTTAACATAGTAAAGAAAGTATTTTCTATGTGAATAATCATCAATTAATTCTTTAAAGCTCTTACATTTTCTGCAGGTTTACATTTATCACATTAAAGTCGTAATTCTGTAATTCCTTCATATAACAAGTACACATACTACAGTTTCTTTTAATCATGTTCGTTTTACCTTCTACTTATAAAATATTTGTAGATATAAATTTAAACTTCTGCGAACTATTTTAATTCGAAAACCTTACTTCTATCGAAAACTTAACGGGTAACACATTTAATTAAATTATGCAAATATTTGCGAAGTTATAAATTGTAAGATACCTACGTCGGAGAATAAACAACGAACGGAACGGAAAGCACAATTTCGCATGGTCTAATTCTGAAGGAAATCGGGGGCGGCACATGACAGACGATCTAAAATTAAAATGACATAAAACGTTTAGAGTAATTATCAAAACGGCAATCAGCCCCGTGTATTTATTTTAAAATGCCATATGGCCGTTAAGTATCGAGGTTATTATTAGTAGTGCAGGATCGGTGTTAGCTTCCCGGCATGTGGGAATAAATTTTTCACGTATACATAAATAAATCGTTTTATGCTAAATGTTAATTAAATATTTTTCAATACAGAGTTAATATTTTTCAAAGGGGAATAAAATTAATTATTGCAAAAAAATAGTTTGTTTGGTCCATGTCTAGATACATACACAGATATATAAATACATATTTATCTTTGTAGAAAAAAAAAAGTTTAACAACACTTTTAACAAATATGGCCAGAGTTCTTATCGTTCATAGTCAAATGTAACCATTAAAAATAATAAAAATCTTCTGCAGTCCACAAAAATTTAAATTGTTCTTCAAAGCACATCCCAATTAATACAATAATTTTGGCTATAAAACCATAGGTTCGATTTGCATCGATCACTCCCAGCAGCCGTACTGACGACGGGTGAATCACCCAGAAACAAACGTTAGTTTGCGGAGGTGAGCAATGCAATGTCGAGCGTGTGTATCAAATCTAACTCGTAGTTCTTTTGTTTTTCATTTCTGGGATATAATAGTAAGAAAATTTTGTGCAAAATTTCATTTTCTACCGACTCATACATAAACATTCAGGATCTTCCATTTAAAAAAACATTATTATCTGAGTATACTCTGAAACGTGATGCGCAATTGTTATTTTGTGTGGACCATTGCAATCAGCAGAAAAATCACTGCATCTTTGCTAATTTAACCGACGCTGTAGCTCCAAAAATAACGAAGCTAGCAATAGTGCCCCGATAATTTGAAACACCCGGTATGTGGAGTATATGAACAGAACTCTTTTTACTTTTACGATTCATAACATAAATTGTCTCGTAGAAAACATTTGAAGCCCAACCCTGTAGTTATTGCTTCCACGTTCTGTGTTCAGTTGAAAAGTAAACTCGCAAGCATTATGTGTTCGTCTTTGATTTCATTTTTTTTACATCCAGACTTCTAAAAGACACGATGGTAGTTTTTCGTATCTTTATAGAGATTTACTGGTCGTAAATTTGAGTCTCCTTTAATTTAACGATAATACATTTATAACCGCTTCTTTTATAACCAAACAAAAATCCGGTCGTGATTGATTTACTGTGCAATATTTTTTATTTTCGGATCCTTATTAGTTTGTTTTCTGATTTATAAAGGCCGTATCGTTTCGACATTTTCATGATTGGCCAATTGTTGACGAGTCACTGAAAAAATATTTTATTTGTTTAAAAAACATTGCGTTATGTAACTGACAACTGGAAAGAATTATGCAATAAATTTAAAAAGGTCTTCATGTCCATATGTGAAATGGCACACATATTTATTAATTTAATAATTTCATTTAGGAATAACTGTACAGGGTGGTCAAATTTCGGTGTTTTAATAGGGAATTTCGATAACCATAAGAGATACAAAAAAAATTAACCTACCATCCTCGATCTCTTTTTTGGAGAAAAATTCAATGGTGGAAACCAAAGTTGGTTATCGTCTTTTGTTTTCGAGTTATGCGCAAAAATTCGATTTTTTCAGTTTTCGTTTTATGGCCATATCTTGTTTATTTAGAAAAATAAAGGAAAATGATGTCCACGTTCTTCAGGCACTTTTTTGATAAGAATGTAGTGGAGTTGTTAGTTTTTAAAAAAGTTCTCCAAATTCGAGTTATGATATAAAGTTATAATTTTTTATATGGAACTCATAGTTCATTATTTTCGTTCATTTTTCCAAATAAGCATATGGCCATAAAACGAAAACTGAAAAAAACGAATTTTTGCACATAACTCATTTGTTAGCCAACTTTGGTTTTCACCATTGAATTTTTCTCCAAAAAAGCGATCGAGGATGGTTGGGTAATTTTTTTTTATCTCTTATGGTTATCGAAATTCTCTATTAAAACATCGAAATTTGACCACCCTGTACTGGAAAGAGAGAAAACACCAAATATTTGAACGTAGTTGTACTACTTTTTTAGCAATATCAGTAGTTTGTTTCATTTGCGTTTTGTTGCTTTATTATAGACAATTTCAAAATATTTAAATAATAACCACAATAATTTTTCTAGAGTCGTCATTATAATTCAACTTCATCGTACAATCATTTTGTTTAATTGTTTAAATGTTTTAATTTTTATTTATCATAAACAAAACAAACAACAAAATAATAAAAATCAAAGTTTAAAATTTGTCACAGCTTGTAGGATAAATTTCGAGTTGAGCAGCTTCAAAACGAAATTTTATAATTCACCCTGGAAAAGCTTTTAATATGTAGCTTAATGCAAGTCCGGTTATTATACAAAATGCGAAGGAGTGGTAAGTTAGAGTTTCGTGAAATAAAAATCGATACCTTTCCCGGTCGCGTGACAAGGCTAATAATAAATGAACCTGAAAATGTTGGGCTTTTCTTCGTAAATCATGGAAACTACCCATGAATAAGCAAGCAACGTCAAAAATACAGAACCAAGCATCTATCTGTCTTAAATTTGCAAGTTTTTCTGTTGATTGTTTTAAATTAGTCAAAAGTATACACAAACTTATGTATTTCAAACAAATATGTACAATTTAAAAAAATATATAGATAGATAAAATGTACGGTGATCACGACTGATTAATAAAACCAATAAATGAGTCCTCTAGTTTCAAAACCCCCTAAATCCATTTTTAATGTTATATGAGTTAGATAGTATAACAGGATCTTTATGAAAATTTCTACTGATTTGTAAACTCTAATAATGTCAAACCCACCAAATTCCATTTAGAATTCACTGTTAAAATTTGCCTTAGTTTCAAACTCCACCAAATCTGTTGGAAATAATTTTCAAACGCCACTAAATCCACATCAACCAATCAGAACGTGAATAAACAAAGCTACAACTCCAACTTTGGGCAATATAAATCCGGATCTATTAGTATAATTTCATTTCGTTCTTGTTGTTTTTCAAATATAAAAAGTTTTCTTTTGTTTTTTTTTTTCATTGTTACGCTTTCCCTTTTTTCAAACCTACTTTGTTCGGAATGAAAACACACGCAATCCACAATATTGACTTTCAAATTCCATTAAATTCAATAATTGGCTTCAAACCCCACTAAATCCATTTTTATTTTCAAAATTGTGACTTTCTTGTAAGTATATTGTTTGTCCGCGGTGTCATTTTAGAATCTAATACTGTAAAGCAATTTGTGGAAAAAAAAATCATTAACATTTTTTCCTTCAGGACTCTAGAAATTATTACATACAATCTCACTGAAATAATGATATCGTTGACTATAACTTACATTTAGTTGACATTTTCTTACATATAATATAAGTTAGAAGCTCTTAAATGTGCCATTTACAACATTTTCAAATTTGTTCGAGTATTTTTCCTAAAATTTCATCAGTAATTTCTGATTAATTTCTTGCAAAGGCTTCCACGTCCGTTGGTCGATGTTTTTTCTTGGCGTATCCCGTCTATTCGACTTTAGTTAAAAGCTCAAGTTGTTCTGTTTTCAATGAAGCCTGGTCTAATTACTTATTTATCATATTTGTTAGAACTTTTAATATTTTTTGCATTATTTTATCTCTTCTTTTGCAAATTCCAAAAATCAACATCGATTAGATCAGATGGAGTACCAGTAAAAACTTAAATTACTACTATTTTTCTATTTTACATTATTCTATTTCTCTATTTTTATCACCTTCATTTTTACCAATTACCAGGAAATATTTTATCAGATAAAAAAGTACGTCGGTGATTTGATAAACGGAATTAATCGGAATATTTCGACAATTTCAAACGAGTATGAATGTTCTTGATAGAATGTACATTTAAAAATGACATGCCGTGCGAATGAAACACTTAAATTTAACGTTACATTACTCATACACATTATTTTGTTAATGGCATACGAAAGCCAATTTAATTTTAATTAATTTGTTAAAATAACAACGAATATTGTATCCTAATCGAATATTTCGTGCAAAGCTTTTTTTATGAAAATGTTGCAGTCTTCTAAAATAAATGTTCTTACACATTTTTGTCAGAGCAACTTTAGGCATCGCCATAGTTTACCATATACATTACATCCGATATGTATGTAAGTGTAAAAGTCAGTAGTAAACGTTTGGATGTTCTATTTTTCTGTACAGGGTGAGTCACCACTGACGCCACGGAGTTTTATGGCGAAACGGCGTATATTCAACTTCTGTTACAGGCGAATTATGTAAGTCAATAAGGGCTACATTTTAAAAACATTTTCAAATACACAGGCCGCTCCAAAAAAGAGTGGCATATCAAAGTTATACTTTTTCTTATGGAACAGCCTGTATTTCAACACATTTTTGAATTGTACGTAAAAAATAAGCCTAAGGGTTCCCTATACCTAAATACTAAGTGTTCTGATTTATATCGAATTTTCTTAAAATGTTAGGTTTTAAAAAAAAGAATGTTATCCCCAAACTAAATTAATTATGACAAATTTGCTTTTAGGCCTAGATAACCTGTCCCTTAATTTATTTAGTAATCTAATTCTCGGAGATATTTAATGAAATTCCAAATGTAATTCACCAAACAAGGTTTAACACCAAACAAGGATTTAACTCGAGTTAATTATTTTATTTAACCTGGGATTAAATTAAAAATCACAACTTGTTTGGTGAAACGTCGTTTAATTTTAATCAACAGATTTTATTTAATCAGTAGTTAGTAAACTAACGATTTAACTAGCGAGTATCGACTTTTTATTTTAATTAGTATAGTGGCACAGACACCCCTTGTGTTTTGGGTGGATCAGTCCCAGTCTCTTAGTTAATGCTTTTAACAATGTCCCTCCATTTCTTCCTATCTTGTGCTTTTTCTTGCCAATTATTTATACCTGCTCTACGTAGATCTTCTTTTACTTCTTGCAGCCATTTTAATCTGGGTCTTCCACGTATCCTTCTCGCTCCAGGCTCCCACCGTATCAGTGAATGCATCCGTGTTTCACTTCCAGCCCTCCATATGTGCCCCAGCCATCTAGCTCTGCATTGCTTTATTTTGGTTACTATATCTTCTTTTAGTTCTTTTTTGATTTCCTCATTTGTTCTACTTCTATATTCCTCTTCCGTAATTTTAATTGGTCCTAATATTGTGCGCATAACTTTTCTTTCC
>JAFFZR010001806.1:3122-13813 GCA_018397195.1 Lethrus apterus
CCGACGTCAAAGCATGGATTGCCACCAAAAACCGTGACTTCTTGGAATCGAGCATCTTCCAAGCAAATGGGAAGCAGTTATTGAAGTAGATAGTGACTACGCTCCGGAATAATCGTTTAAAAATTTTATTGTTGAATTTTTACATTTCGTTTTTCATAATAAATATTGTTTCAAAAACGCCTGATAATTATGCATCAACCAAATATTTGTAATAATTATTAATTTATTGATTTATTTTCTGCACGTAATAGACAAATTTCACATTGAATATATTGATTACTAAATATTAATTCGTATATTTTATTCTTAATATTTTTATAAATATGAAATGAACGATGAACCAAAAGAAATATTGATTATATTACGAGATACGAAGTATACATGAACAATCAGCATTAGCACAATATTACGGATATCACGCACATCCCATAAATTTCTCGAATATCCGAGTTTTGGCAAGAAGGAAACATTATTTTCAACATGATTTAGAATGAACAAAAAATAAAAAACTAACACAAAAAAAGCTTTACATCTGACAAAATGGACTCTTTAAACATAATTGATATTTATTTTCAGTTTTTAATATGTGATTTATACAACGGCTATTTATAACAGTAATTCTATTTAACATAGATTTTTCATTCAAAGAATGTCGTGCTTTTATGTGAAATTTCAATTTTGCGTTTAGAATCTCAATTGTGAACTGTCGTCCATATAAAATTCATTAACTCAATAAATTGTCTATACAGAATAGTATAAGAATATAAAACTATAATCAAACATTTGTTTCATTTGGAACATGTTAAAAACGTCTTTGAAATAATACGTGAATTGGTTTAATTAATCAAACGGCCAAGAAGAAAAATATTTCTGAATATCTTAAAATAAAAATATTAATGATACATATTAATAACTGGCAACATTTTCTTGTTAATTTCTGAAAATGTTAAATTCACTCGTCATCGATATATCATTATACGAAAACTTCAAAGATTTTATTTTAACATGGCGAAATACATTTCGACTACAAGAATGTTATTTTCATATACCTCATATACAGTGAGGACAAAAAGTAAGGAATATTTAAAATAAAAACGAACTCAACCGGTTTTTTAAAAAACGCTGAAACAGGTCGATTTTTAATTTCAAAAATACACATTAATATGTGCGATTCATCTTCCGACTTTCATTTGTTTTGTAGTTATGACGTCATCACAAAAAAAATAAATGACAACATACATTTTTTAGTGGAATCCGATAGTGATTTTTCTACCCTTTATGACCGTGTACAAAAATCATAAGGTTGCATAAAAAATATTCTGAGAAAAATCGAGCTGAACATTATTATTACCATTATTATCATGGTATCTTGATTATTTAATGGTTTTAAGATAAAAACGAAAGGTGCTTCAACAAGAAAGTTACGTACCGTTCATGGACTGAATTATTTGTTATTTAGGATAATATCAACATTAAATTTTCAGATCGATTTTTCTCAGAATTTTTTTAGTGCAACCTAACGATTTTTTTGTACGGTCATAAAGGGTAGACAAATCACTATCGGATTCCACTAAAAACAATGTATGTTGTCATTTAAATTTTTTTGTGATGACGTCATAACTACAAAACAAATGAAAATTGGAAGGTGAATTGCACGTATTAATGTGTATTTTTGAAATCAAAAATCGACCTGTTTCAGCGTTTTTTAAAAAACCGATTGAGTTCGTTTTTATTTTAAATATGCCTTACTTTTTGTCCTCACTGTATATGGAATGTTTAGCACATTATTTAATTAATTTCGTATATAAAAATTATAAATAGAAAATCGACACGGGGTTTGTTCATATTATGAGGGTGGCAGATGACCCAATGTGTAGAAAGTGTGAGGAGAAGGAGACCTACACTCACATCCTATATGATTGCTCTCCACTCGAAGCGCTAAGTATAAGCTTCTCGGAAAGCATTTCTTTTTGCCGGACGAGCTATGATATCTGTAGTGAAGCAGATTTATTTTTATGGACGCAGCCTAATTCTTCTAACCGATCCTTTATGATGCGGATACATAATAGTCTTCTAGGCCTAAATGCTGCGGATTCTTGGAATCTGCCCCCTTGATTAACAATAATCGTTGGTATAAATTATCTGGAATTTTGTACAAAGTTAATCTAGAATTAACCCAAAGCGCGCGTCTTGTATACATTAACGCTAACGACGCGACGCGACGTATCAATTTTCAACCAAACGACACGTTAATAGCCGACTATCAGTTGCACACTTAAATGCCCATCCTTTGTGTTTATACAGCTAATGAGCTTTCCACACTTTTTCGTTCCAGGAGCTAATATGAATATTAATGAACGTTTTCGTTTTAAGTGGTGCTGGTGTCTTAAGGTGCGTTCACATCGAGCCGAACTGCAAAAAAATATTTGCACACAAAGTATTAAGTGTCATAACGATGGTTAAGGAAATAAATTTAAAAGCTGTACCCGCTCGAACAAGAATAGATACAAGTTTGTAAGCTTTACGCACAAATTGTGGTGTTTTGGTTAGCTTAGTTTAGTGTGAACGTACCTATATAAACGTAATTAGATGTCATTCATAGCCCGTTTGATTTGTATTTTATCCCGTATAAAGTCTCAATATCTCAATAATAAACGAAACATTGTGTAGTATTTCTATGAATTAATGGATCATTAACGTATTGGTTTTCTTTCTCGTTTAGTATTTTTTGTTGTCTTGTTCCGTGATTAGTTGATGTTGAACTTCCTACTTCGTTCTGTGGAACATTAAAAAATTCCGATATAATTAACTGTATTGTGTGCCGTTTAATTTGTATTTATTTTCTATATAACTTTCATTTACTGAAAATTACTGTTTGCGATATTTGATTTGATTTTAATTGGAAATGTTTACATTAAACAAATTCTATAACGGTTAATTCGTAGAACGTTTATCGGATATATTAATTAAATTTGTTACGTTTGCTTTGAAGTTATAAATTACATTTAAATTGAATTTAAAAAGCTCCGTGAAGTGACCAGTATTTTATAATTTACTTAGAATAAAATGATACGTAACAATTTAATTCGAGAATAATAATTGCATAACAGACACAACACTTCATGAATAAGCAGTTTGGGTACAATTTATGAAAAATATTAATGAAAGAAAATCAAATAATTTATGAAAAATATTAATGACAGAAAATCAAATAAACATAATTTTCATTACCTGGGAAAGAGGTGGAAACATAAAAACAAATTGTCTGTATATGCTTTAAAGTCGTTGGACAAATTACACTGATGCCCATCAAATGCATTTGCAAAAAGCGTGTCAATAAGTGCACATTTTCTGCCTTTAACTTAATTCTATTAGCTTGCACCGCAATTTGCCGCCTATCATAGCGACTAAGGTATGTGAGAACAATGTTACCGCACAGGATGCACGTTTATCCGGGGACTATTATATTAAACAAGGTTTGCTTTGTTTTACGTAGAAAAATTACGACATCTTAAAACAAGATCCTTTGAAAACGAAGGTGGTAAATGTATTTGTTTGTAAAATTTCGTCGAATTTGATGTTAAATTCACTTTTCTCAGAAAATGTTTACTTTTCCATAATTTTTCATCTCCTTCAAGAAGCAAAATTCGCTTTGATGAAAAAAAATCTTAACATTTACAGCAAAAATTTAAACAGGAAAATTTGAATTTGGTGCAAAAGAACATACATTATGAAATGAATAAAAGTTTTATAAACTACAAAGAAATATATAAAAAAAAATAAATTAAATGTTTATAAAGCAGTGTTTAGACTTTCCTGACATTCAGATGCGAAACATTGATCCCGACAAACAAATTAAAGAGTAAACTTCAGGTTGTGGAGATGAAGTATCTTAGATGACAATCTTACGATCTTACAAGAAAGGATAAGATAAGAAACACACAAATAAGAAAAGACTAAAAAGGAGCAAAGAACGAATTGCAAAGAAGCAAAAACTAATTGTTGTTCATTTTATGTAAAAAATGTATGTAAAAAAATGAAAAGTTTCTATTGTTATGCTTACCTTTATTATTTTGTCATTTCTTGAAGAATTTATTTGTCACTAATATATACGGGATGACCTCGAAAGGTCTGTACAAAATAATAACACATATTCCTGAGGCCAAAATAGGACGATTTAACCCAACTTACCTCTATTCAAAGTTGCTTCGTTTAGCCGCTAGAGGGATGCAAATGTCCTGAAAAGAAATCGTTTTTTCGAGAAAACTTTCTAGCGCTTATCGCGATTGGGATCAAATTTGGTGTGTGGATTTGTACTAAAAGAAAGCATTATTTGACATGTTATTTTCTCTTCTGCGTGTTTTTAAGTGGTCAAAAAATGGTCATCCACATCTTAAGAAGCTCATAATTTTTTTGTTATTAGATGAATACTTTTGAAACTTTTTTTACTGAATGTCACACAAGTTACCTACATTTCTTGTTTCTTGCTCCATTTCTCATAGTTTAGGCTGAAAAAAATAATAACCCTCAACACGAACTAGAAATTTTAATTAAATCAACGAAAAAATTCACAACAAATGTTTGAGAATATACCACCTTCTGCATGATTGCTAAGATTAAGAATTTTTTTCGTTGATTTGATTAAAATTTCTAGTTCGTGTTGAGGGTTATTAATTTTTTCTGCCTAAACTATGAGAAATGACGAAGTGGAGCAAGAGACAAGAAATGTAGGTAACATATGTGTCTATCAGCAAAAAAAGTTTCAAAAGTATTCATCAAATAACAAAAAAAGAATGAGCTTCTTAAGATGTGGATGACCATTTTTTGACCACTTACAAAACAGGCAGAAGAGAAAATAACATGCCAAATAATGCTTTCTTTCAGTACAAATCCACATACCAAATTTGGTCCCAATAGCGAAAAGCGTTATAAAGTTTTCTCGAAAAAACGATTTCTTTTCAGGAAATTTGTATCCCTCTGGCGGCTAAACGAAGCAACTTTGAATAGAGGTAAGTTGGGTTAAATCGTTCTATTTTGGCCTCAGGAATATGTGTTATTATTTTGTACAGACCTTTCGGGGACATCCCGTATTTAAATATGTTTTTTTTATGAAATTCTATTTCTGACTCGGTTGTACGCTTCGTTTGCAGAGATAATTAATTCTACATAATAATGATTGTTATAATCACCACTTCCATGTAATTGTTTAAGTTCTTGTATAAACGGATGTTTATATTAAGTACGCCTCGTTTATCAAATAATTCTATGAATTTTTAGTGTGTGCGCTGATATATTACATTTCTGGAATTGCTTCTAAGATTTCTCGTCAAATTTTGATCAGATTTTTTTATTTTTTATTATTAGAATCAGCACTAAAATTCCGATTCTTTGCGCGCGCGAAAAACGAAATTTCAAACTTAATAAATTATATTAAAATACAAAATTAAAAAAGCAAAATATACACATATTCATTTTTTCTTACTTTTCTTATCTTTCTTTTTGTCTTTCTTCGTAGTTTGTTTGACGTCTTTATTTTTTTCTTTGTCGGCTTCAATCAACATGTCGATGAATTTATCGCGTAGTTGATACGAAGATTTCATAGCTTCGCTCGAATCTTCCCTGATTACTTGGTACCAGTCTTTTACAAGAACAAAATTTTCGAGTTGATCGCATCGTAGTTTTTCGAAATTTTCCTTATATTCGGCAAACGCTTGGGAGAAACAATTGGAGTTTTCTTCAAACTTATCCTGTAAATGTTTCTCCCATGCGTCCTTTTTAACGCATTTCGTATTTTCATTAAATGATGCTTCTGAAGAGGTATATGGGATCAGGTCAAAAGGAGGCAAAATTTGTGATTCGATCTTCCATTTGTTGTATTTTTTCAAACAACCGTCGTCATTAAACAAATCGGAACGTAAAGAACTTATTGTAGAAAAGGTACTGAACGATGATCGTGGTGAACGTTCTGATTGAGATGATTTATCCGAAATCTCTTTCAGGCTGTGAGTCATTAGATATTCGTATCTAATACTTCTCGATTTCTTTGTACGGTTATCATCAGTTTCATACCAACTTTTTTTTATTTGTTTGATTTGTTCCGCTCTTTTTGTATCTTTGAAAAATTGTATTTTATCTCCAATGTCGTAGGTGATGTTTAGAGCCCAGTAGGGGTTTTGAATGCGATTTGAAGTAAACGAACTCTGTTCTTTAAATTTAGAATAATCTTTACTTGAGTTGCTTTCGTTGGATATCAATGAACCAGATTTGTAAATCAGAGAATGGGGATACAATAAAGATTTAATTTTCTCACATTTCGTCACGAGCCATTCGTTAATCGATAAAGGCCATGAATTTTCAAGTAACATTGCTTCAATTGTATAATTATTGCCATCGTTTATAATTGATTCATTTAGACTGACTTCAGAAGATATTTTACTGGATTTGGAAGCGCTACTTCTTTTTAATATTGAGCTACTTCTTCGTTTGAACTGTGTGTCACTTTTTTGTTTCGTATCGAT
The DNA here is from genome assembly GCA_018397195.1 of Lethrus apterus. NCBI lineage: Eukaryota > Metazoa > Arthropoda > Insecta > Coleoptera > Geotrupidae > Lethrus > Lethrus apterus. The sequence continues at coordinate 9,641 of JAFFZR010001806.1, forward strand.
GCTTGAAGAATTCATATTTGGGTTATTGCATGTTAAATAACTTATGGGCAAGACGACATTTCTAGTACCAAACGCAGTGTTTAAAACCTTTCCTTCTTCATTAACACATCGCAACTGCAAACGAGCTTCACTAGAACTCGTTGCTAAACGAAAAGTTACATAAGTATTTTGTTTAACGTTAAGTATGCATTTGCATATTTCTTCATTGACGTTAGGTTTGTAATAATCCGTTATGGAATCTTCTACTGTGTTTTGATCAAGCACCGACAAACTTGCGTCATCTTGCTTTACGAAAGCAAAACATAATTTCCAAGCCACTTTTGTAGCCATGTGTGCCCAACCGTAACTCAAAACCGTGTATCCCTTAATATTTTTTTGAAACGGCCAAATAGAAGCGTTGTTGGTAAATCTGCATATTTCTTTCAGCGAGTCGTTATCAAATAAACGCACGATGTACTTTGGCAAGTTGGCGAAGAGATAAACTTTTGCATTCAGAGGTTTCGAAGAATTACATTCGAACCTGTATCGACAAATAATTGCGAAAGAATCGGGGTTTAACGACTTTGTCCCGTTGAAGCTTAAAACAGTCAAAACGGACGATAAATCCGCACATACCGTCGATGGTTCTTTGTTCAACGACCCGACGCATTTCTGCAAAAAATTTCTCAGTAATTTAACACATAATGCCCTTTTCGGTACGCTAAATACAGAAGCATATATTCTCTTCAGTGCTTCGTAAATATCCAAATACTTTTTGTGCATTTGGTTGTGATATGCCAACAGCTTTTTAACGTAGATCGTCTTAAAAATCGATTGTATTTTAACCGCTGCCAATTCCTCTTTCTTAATGTTTAATTCTTCATCCGTAATTGATGATGATGATGGTGCATCATAAATTACCACACTTCTTGTACATTTCGTTTCTTCGCATTCTTTCTTTTTGTCGCAAAGCTTAATATTGGGATCAATGAAGAGTACTTTTAAAGCAAACACATCATTTTCCAAACCAACTTCTTTAACGACGTCCAATAGTTCTAGCACAAATAATTCATAAACTCGATATGATTCTAATTTACCAACTCGTTTATTCTTGTACGTTTGATGGAATGTTTTCAAGCATTCGCCGAAGTTTTCTGTTCCAAAGGCTTGCACCAGTTTTCCAAAATTGGTCGATATATCGTGAGAAAGTTTGATCAACGACATCGCCTCTTGAGTCAAACCGTTCAGTAAAACGTCCACGCTACCGATGACCACAGGAAGGTCCGTTAAAATCGTCAAAACGTAAAAGTTGTCACTTTTTATCCACATTCTAGAAGTCGAACGTCCAGCTTTAAGCGAAAGTAAAAACGTTTTCGAAGCACGCGTATTGAGGAACATTTCGATATAACCTAGCGAGTTTGTGTGCCAGTTGTAAGTTTCAAGTACCGCGTATGCAAACGGAACGAATTCCTTTTCGACTTCGTTAGTTTTCACCTCTGAACCTTTCGAGCGAGAATTTATTTCAGAATCCAACGTGGATTCGAAATTTGACGTTGAAGTGTATTTTGCATTCGGAGCGGTTTTCTTAAGTTGGTTTGTTTTGCCCATTTGCGTTAAATTTATCACCAAGTATTTAAAATCTAAGGAATCCATGAATATATAAATGGGTTCGTTTCTAGATTTGCTTATTGTACTCGGCCAAGTCATTTCCACCACATTGGTTATTTCCTTTTTCCCCAATTGCTGGATGCTCGACGCCGGAATATCGGACAACTTGATCACAGTTTCGAACTCCACCGGCTTATAGAATATATACAGGTAATCAATAAAATTATCTATTTGGATAAAGTCTATCCATTTACTTCTATCCATCAGAGGAAAGATTTTTATTTGCCCAGTAGTGTCACCTTTTTTACTTGATTTCGAATCTTTCTTTGAACTACTTTTTGATGACGACTTTTTGCTTTTCTTTTCATCCGCTTCAACTTTGTCTTCCTGTTTAATTTCTTCATTCGCATTTTTGGTTAAATTGCTGAACAATTTCAAACATTTGATGTATGGCTCTTCTAAAGGTGGTATGATTCCTTTTCGAATGGCCCACAATATCCAGCGGAAACGTTTCCAACGTGCATATTCAGGTTTTGGACCCGGCTTAATTAATGGAATATCTCTGCTTTGCTCGATTAGTACTTCACCCGGTAACGAAGGAAAATTCTCCAAATCCGCACCCTCCATTATTGATCGGATATCTGAACACGAAGCGACGACGTGATATCTAAAGATGCCGTCTTCTTTGGGATTTTCTTTGTTTTGTGATTTTTTCGATCCTTTGGAACTCGATTTGTCTTTCTTTCCTTTGTCTTTCTTTCCTTTACCATCTTTTTTCGTTGCGGGACTAGCTTTTCTGTCTTCTTCCCACATATAATTCGTAGTGTATTGTACACATAATTGCCACATATCTTCAGCCGACATGTCTAGTGTTGAGATCTTTTGGAATATCCATCCGGTTAAACAGCTGATTGGATTAAAGTCGATCAATTCGAAATTTTCATCCCATGACAGGCAAGCAATTTTCATGATTGCTTTGCATAATATAAACGGCCATATTTCTACTTCCATTTTCGGTTTCTTCTGGGTTTCTTGCTTTTTTGGCTTTTTAGAAGACTTCGGTGACTTGGGAGCCTTGGCTGACTTTGACATTGTTGTATCTACTTCTTGTACTGGGGTTTCTTCTTCTATTGGTTTATATACGTAATTGGGGAGTAGTATAACGTTGTCATCGTTAACGGGTAAACGATCATCTATGTAAATTTTCCTCCAGTGACCTAACCAATATAATCTGACGATATATTTTCCCGATGGATTAAACTTGGGATTGTGAGACTGTCCTTTTGAAATTTTACTCATTGAATATATGTGATGCCACGGTTTCCAAGGCTCTTTTTCCGTAACTGGAGCATATTGTGCACTTACTGATTCCAACTTCCACGGACTACTATAACCAATGTATTCCAAAATGCCCACGGCGGATATGAACGAACGCATAAAATCGCTGTGGAGTAAATGTTCGCTTCCGTTTTTCAGATCGGTATAATTGATTTTGTTTTTTGTGATGACGAATTCGGCGTTTGGATAAATTTCAGAAGGCCTTTTCCATTCAAAAACTGGGATGCTTTCGGGAAGCTTTACGTCTTGGTCGTCGACAAATAGAATTTTACTTGCCGCCTCTTTAGTTCCTTGACTTTTCTTAGCGTCTTTGTTGCCGAGTGTTTCCCATTTTTCTAAATTTACGTCTTGATCTGACCATTTCGGGAAAGGTATTTCTGATGCGTCGCAATATGAAAATGATACTTCGTCCATCATTGAAATGATGGTTTATAATTGATGTGTTTGTGACACGTAATGACGTACTTAATGTCAACGTCGTGATAATAAATATTATTCGACTTGGTTAACTGTTTAGATTTGTTGTATCTAGGAAACGAGGTATGTAGCTAACATTTCCGTTTGATTATTATTATGGGCAAGGGAAATGTGCAAGAGAGAAATCAAGGGAAAAATCAAGTGAAAAGGCAACGGAAAAATCAAGTGAAAAAGCATGGGAAAAGCAAAGAAGAAAAGAAAAAAAATGCACTACTTTCGGCCTACGATTATCTTTAAGAAAATTACCAAATAGGCATTGGAGCAATAAATATTTTTTCAAAATATAGTATTTTAGATAATTACTAATAATGAAAATGGCGGCCATCGGTATTTTGAAAAATAATGCCTAGATGATAGGTGAGTCCAACAGTCCAATGTTCAAATGAGTATGTTTCGTTTCATGTTTGAACTCTAGATGCGTCATCAACTGATCTGCGCGAAAAGTGGGAGAAAGTTCATTGGCGTAGTTATGTTATAATTATTTACTTGTCAAATAATACGTTTATGTAAGTGTATTATAAGAATCAATGTCTATAAGAAACTAATTACTATCTAAACATAACCTACAAACTATAAAACTTACTAAAAACTTATACAGGTGTCCCACGTTAGACGCGGTGCTTCATATCTCATTAATGGTTAGGTTACGAAGGAAGTTCATAAAACAAAATTTATTCAGATTCATATGTAGAATGTGCCAAAATTATTCTCAACTCTACAGGGTGTTCTGTTTTTACGATACGGTATCTTACTTTGTTATTTTAAATGGAA
>JAFFZR010001808.1:0-12863 GCA_018397195.1 Lethrus apterus
AAAGTTTCGAACAAAAAAGTTAGGAAATTCAATTTGTAAGAGAAATGGTTTCTATAGTTTTTTGTGTAAAATGATTCGTTCTCGAGATATCGAATTAAACGCGTCACTCGTGATAGCGGCACCACTGACAATCGTGGAACCCCTCAAATCCGGCATTATGCTCAGAATACACCCCTCTAACAAAGCATAATATCACCCAAATTACGTTATCGCATGTAGATTGATTCACCTACTGACTGGACTAAGCAGCACTAACATTTGAAATAGCGCGTCCGTGAAAACGCCTAACGACGATAGCGCGGAGTTCTATCGATAAACTAAGCAATAACTACCAAAGTATTATTAGTAGAGAAAAAAGTTTTAAACAAAAGATATAGATGATTATATGATCTCTAAGTTTGATAATAGATAAAATTCGATAAAAGTGAATGGATAGGTAGGTAAAGGCAAAAAACAGACGAAAATACAGAAGTTTGTGAATTTGTAACGAAATAACTCGACAAGTATTGGTGTTGGAAAAAAAAGTTTCGAACAAAAAAGTTAGGAAATTCAATTTGTAAGAGAAATGGTTTCTATAGTTTTTTGTGTAAAATGATTCGTTCTCGAGATATCGAATTAAACGCGTCACTCGTGATAGCGGCACCACTGACAATCGTGGAACCCCTCAAATCCGGCATTATGCTCAGAATACATCCCTCTAACAAATTATACTATCACCCAACTTACTTTATTTTATGTAGATTTCGGTTTATCTTTTGATAAATTTACTGGACTAATACTTTCACCATGTTAATGTATAAAAAAAGTATAATAAATATTTTTATAAACTCTTATATTTAATGTAAGGATTTTCTGAACATGAACATTACATCTATAAATGTGCTGTACTATTTCTATTACAACAACTTTACTACAGACTGACGTCTGACATATAAATGATAAAAGTTTATTTTATTGTCTTATTTATACAGTGTGGTGATAAAGTTTGGAACAAAATTCATAAAACCGTTTTATAATGTTTTTAAGAAAATCTTCTGACGTTTTTTTTTTTTGGAATGACGTCATTTGTTTTTGCACAATGACGTCATCATAATTTTTTTTAATGACAACCCCCACTTTTTTCGTCTGTTTTTAATAGACCTTCTTACTACTTAAACGGTGATGTAAAAAAATTGGTACCTTACATAACAATTTTTTTGAATAAAAAACACATAATTTTTTTTTTAACAAAAATTTTAATTTTTTGAAGAAAAAAGGTTATTTTTTTCAGAAAAGTTCTTATGTAAAGAATTAATTCGGTAATCACCACTTAAACATAAAGAAAGTCTATCAAAAGCAAAAGAAAAAAATAAGAGGTGTCATTTAAAAAAATCGATAATGACGTCATTGCACCTTAAAGCTTCACTCTTCGTCGTAGATACATAAATTACTGTTATTTGCTTTAATTTAGAATGTTTACGATTATTATTTTTACTAAATTATAACCACTAACGATCTGAAGTAAATGTGTCATTTATGCAATAAAATTGTTATGTGAGGTACCAATTTTTTTACATCATCGTTTAAGTAGCAAGAAGGTCTATTAAAAACAGAAGAAAAAAGTGGGGGTAGTCATTTCAAAAAAATTATGATGACGTCATTGTGTAAAAACAAATGACGACATTCCAAAAAAATTAACGTCAGAATACGGCATTTTAAAAACAAAAATTGACCTGTCCGAGCGATTTTCTTAAAAACATTATAAAACGCTTTTATGAATTTTGTTCCAAACTTTATCACCACACTGTATAATAAAACTACATAGTTATCAACATTGTAATTAACGCTGTAATGAAAACAAGAATAGTAAAAACATTTCATTGTTGATATTAATTAAATTAAATTGATATTAATCTGTGTAACTTTGTTATACGGTTTTATGCGGGTTTAATTATACCTTCATGTTTTAAAATATCAAAATATTTGTTTTATTCGTACGAAAAAGACTAACGTTAAATGAATATGTTTTCATTAGATTGGATGCTGCGGAGCGGACGGAGCAAATGATTACCTTTCTTTGCATCAACCTCTTCCGAGCCAGTGCAGAGACACGGTGACCGGAAACGTTTATTTCCACGGATGCGTCCAGGAGCTGACGTGGTTTTTCGAAGAAAAGTGCGCTTGGATCGCCGCCTTGGCCATGACTGCCTGCATGTTTCACGTAAGTACGGAAAAGAACAACACGTAAATCGAATAATCTAGATGCGGAAATAGTTTGTTGAAAGCGCGCAAAAAATAAGGTTGATTGCTTTGTTAGTCTTGAATTTATGTTCCGCTTTATCTTTAAGCTACACAATCCTCCCAAACTTTATATACTTCCCGGTGATTAATTGGCGGATTAAGAATTGTCGCGAAACTATGCGGAATTTTCTTGAAAGCGGTTGAGTAATAGAACATCCACAGAATTCAAATTATATTCCTCTTACATAATACATAATTTGTGGATGAAGTAATTTTTTTTTCTTTATCGAGTACTCAATTATATTCGAATGGCAGAATGTGCAGAAGGAAAACGAGAAAATTTAATTCGAACTCAAGGATTCGTTATAACGTCGTTATTTTCGTGCTCTGAATTAAACGTTACGTATGATCATGTTATAATTAAACTTTGGAGTGTTACAGTTGCTTGCGTTGTAATTTAATTATGACCAAACAAATAATATAAAGTAAATTATCGCCGTCGACGAATTACTTTAAATTGCATATAATTTATCGTTTTATTTATTAATATGAAGAGGAGATACTCAAAGGAAAATCAATATATCAGGTTTAGTTCGAAATTATACCAATACATTTTTTTTTTTTTTTTGAATGACTGAAGCTAAGGGTATTTTGTAATCCCAATGTTGATATGAAATTGATTCACGCTTCAGTAATAGAAATTTATTTTGGAGATGAGTTGCCGGACATTATATTGATTTGTGGCGAGCGCAGAAAAAACTAACCCCGAAGCGCTCAACGTGGATTGGTAACTTGGCAAAAATGAATCAAAAATATGCCCAGCACTAAATATGCTGAGAATAGTTTACAAATGTGGTTCGATTATATTTTTTCTGTAATGTTAAAAATTTTTGAATTCTTTTAATAGTCCATCGTCAGTAATGCTCACAAGTATGTATTAAGCGATCCAAAAGTGACGAGCGAATTTGTGTGTTTGGCGTTAAAGTCTCCACCAATTACGACCCTTTCAACCATGTGAGTCTTTTGTAGTAATTACATTTCAAATTATACGTTGGCAGACAATAAACTGCACCTTTTTTACAACTTGTTTAGTAGAATTAATCATTGCAGTAGTAAGTCGAAATACTTTGTAGTTGATGGTCTTCGTAATGGCTCGAAAATAAAACAACTTATTTAAACTTGTTTGGGAGCAATTTTCCAAATACAAAATTCTGTCTGCGTATTATGTTTATCGAATGGTTCAAATACGGTAAATTATTAGTTCGTGAGCAGCTCTACTGAATCGGTTTCATAAATTCCCTCTATTGATTTAGCATCCGCCCTCAATGTAGACAATATTGTCAAGTAATACCCGTTATCCGTCCGTGGATTCTCTTGATTAAAGCACGTAAAGGATATACATTACCAGGAAACACTGCGATGGTTACAATGTGAGCTCCGCCAGACATATCAACCGTATAATCAAGTCAACGTCTCTGTTTCCAGTAAATACTGGAAGTGAATGCATCAGCAATTTGACATTACATTGTCATACAAAATTTCATTTACTTAATTGAATTTTGTACGGTGAAAAAAAAAAATTAATCGTAGAGCATAATTTTAACTTTTGTGTTATTGTATATAATGTGGTCGCAAGTGAAATTTTTGTTACCAAGAAATGGTAGAGAATAAATACGAAAAATACTAAAAAGTACAATTAATGAACTCCAACTGATATTACACTTAACTAGACGATTTACTAACTCGAATAGATAAACGCGGATCCCAGTTTAATCGCTTCACTTTTAATCGCACGAGGATTATCTCCCACTGCAGCACAAACTTCTAGATTTAAATTCGTTAGCTCCGAAATATTACTAGAACTGGTACTTTGGTACTCATTCATACCTGATGATGTGAATTTATGTCTTTTATGTCTTCACTTTATTGAATATTAGAAACCATTATAGAAATGTTCTAAACTGTTCAATAATGTTCGTAAAGTTAGCGAAATACGATTCCAGAAATTTTTAAAATCTTCATTTCGGTAGATATTTCCGTAGTTGCCCGCGACTGTGACGTCATTTTTTAAAACTCAACAAAGATGCGCGTGTAAATCTAAGAATATTTTCTTAACGAGTTATTAAATGTTTTGAAGAAGAGGAAAGATGCATGCATTATGTTTCTGGGTCGTAAGCATTTGCTGAATTTTTCAAAATAAATCTTGGCACATTTCCAGTGATGGCCGAATTGATTCGTTACCCCATTGTAAATTGCTATTCCTCTGATTCATATGTTACGTTTATATTCATTTCAAATAATTTGTACAACAAATTTTACAATAATTGCTGATTGAAATTTTCTAATTGGTTTTCAGTAATTTTAGATGATATTTTTTGTGTTTTTAAGGTATTTTTGTAGAAGAGGTTTTTCTCAAGGATTAATAATAATTCCTCTTTATTTTAAAACGACTCCAAAACTAAAAATGTAATTTTTAAGCTCAGAATCATTTAATGTTTTCAATACATGCTTTACATACACTATGAACATTGCGAAATGCAATAGTCGTAAATGCTTTTATTCTTTCAGTCGAACGAATATCATATATAAAAATGTATCATTTTTTCTCGAGAGATGTGTATGATTTATTGAGTATTTTATTAAGAAATTCGGAAATATTTTAAACAAGCTGCACACGCGTCCTCAATAACATATAATCCAATCGTCAGAATTTAATTTTAGTTTTTCACTCATTAAATATCCCTTATTGGAAAATTTCTGCAAAACATTTCCAAAAATATAATTGAACAAAATGACGTACACAAACGTTTAAATCAATACAGAATCTGGTCATATCGCAAATATTTAAGCGTTTCGCTTACTTATGTTTTCATTGATAATTTAAAAAAAAAGCAATCTGAAAATATCATTCCTTATTTTTTCAGCAGCAGCAGTATTCATCCAATTCTACGTCTATTTAATAATTATTTGTTTCAGGTTATTAACATAGTCCTCACATTTGTGTTGATTCAAGCCATTAAAAAAGAAGAAAACGTGGCAGAAACATATCGTTCATAAATTTATTTACTACAATTAAATGTAGGTTTACATAATATTAGACATTATTTTCTTTCGTTTATTTTATAATTTTAATATTGTGATTTGTGACATTAATATTATTTTTTTGTAAGTTTTATTGTAAGTGTTTTTTTTTTTTAAATAAATCTATAATTTTACTTTAAGTTACAACATTTTTTATTTCTGTGTTCATAACTGATTGCATCACAGAGAAAATTATAACAAAATGCTCTAATTAACTATATGTCATATGAAGATTTCATTAATAGGAAGCCAAAAATCACGATGATGAATTAATGCAGCCGTTAATTTAATCACTGTAATCGCAAATTTAATGTCGGAAATGAACATCGTGACATATAGAGTGTCATACACCAAATAGTGCTTGTCAATCATTGTTATGTTAAGAGCTATAATTGCTTCACGCTGGCCGGAATTAAATCGTATAAATGCATTCGCAATACCAAACACACTGCTTGAATATTTATAATTTATGATACGATATTGAAGTATCAAATTGTGTTCATGAATTGTCAAGAAGCTTTATTTAGTATCGTATAAATGAATAAATAAATATGAATTGCAAAGCGATGATATCAATGTATTTTATGCAGAAAATTGCATGTTTCCAAACACAGTAAGACAACTAGTTTTTTAAAACATCCTTAAGCTGAATAGTTCTTATATTTCTTCACAGTAATGTTGCGTATAAAAAAGCAAAAACGTTCGCTAAAATGTCTTCATGTTTGCTTCCTAATAAAGAAAACTATCGATGAAGCATGAGTACCTACGAATTATTTTCCAATATTTATATTTATTATAATATCTTTGTGTTTTGAAAAAAGATATGATAATTTTAGTAGTAAATACAATTTTCAATAATTTATTAACTGGTATTAATTTTAATGAAATTGCATAATAAGATCTTTGCTACTCCGACATTTATGGCAAGTTAATCAAGACATAAACCCCCAAATGTATTCTCAAATTATCTCACCGCTTCTCTGATTTAACAATGTTTCCAACGTATCAAGACGCTTATTATTCACTTAGACCTCGTAGATTAATTCGTAATTGCATTGCCACAGAAAAAAGTTTTGAACAAAATAAATTTTGTTAGTTTTTGGCAGTAAAAGATATATGTTTTAACAAAGCAAATGTAAAGTTGCATGAGTTTATATTTGAGGCTGTAGAATATCGCATTTAAAATGTGTGAAGGGATGATGTAGTTATAATATAAATGAAAGGCAATAACTTAAAATATAATTCCTTAAACTACCGATAATATTAAAAAAATAAATAATAATAAAAAATACATTAAAAATTACTGAGTCTCCGTATTTTAAATCATTAACAGATGAAATCGAAAATTTCAACAAAAATAACTGTACAAATTTTTTTTATACATTCAATACCCTGCGTAATGTCGAATCCATCAATAATTCTAATTTTGTTATGTTTATAGTTTTTAGTTGCCTTTAAATATTTTTACTAACTAAATGAGTAAAGTATGTTAATAAAAAATTTTGTGAACCGCCTCTTTTGCGGATTCAGTTTTGCTTTCGACCATTTTTTACGTAAACAAACACTGAACCTCATCTAATCTTAGGATTTTAAATAATTTTAAAATGGGACTACCTACAATCGACTAAACAAGCATCTTCATATTATGAAGGATGAAGATACTGCCTGCAGGAAATTTGAAGCAAAGGAAGAGACCTCCACGCATATCCTACGCGTACAAAGTATGAGTACCTACGAATAATTTTGAAAAAACCAAGTTGAATGTTTTTGCTTGCACAAGTCAGAATGTCGTCGTATATCTCTGCTTGGAAAACACTGGCGTGTTTACCCAAACGCACCGTGATCCGAGCCTTAGGTTTTCCCCCATATATTCCATCATCCGTTCCCTGCTCAGCCCTTGATAATATTAAAGTATACGTAATACAATAAAAATTTATAATTACTAGCGTTATCGAATACAGACAAAACCAGTTTAGAAACTTATTATTTCTTAAAATATTTCAATAATTTGACGTTAAATCACACATGTTGGTACATCAATATTACTGTTAGACTAAAATATATTTTAGTACAGAATAGTTGTTTTACAACTATGAATATCAACAAATAATCGCTGCGTTATTGATTTAACAATTCTAAATTTGCTCCGCATAATTTACCTGCAAATTGTTTGAAATGTTGTGTGCATATGTTGCTTATAAATAAATTTGTAATATTGACGTTTGTTCTGTTACATTAAAATAATAATAATAACTTATGCATACAGCATAAGCAAAAGCGAACGTTTTCGTCGAAAAATCTGTAGAATTAAAACAGAACGATCGGCAAAAATAAGCAGAGAATAACCACTCGTTCTTGAATATTTCATTTTCTTGGAGTGCTGCTGCAGTTCCGCTAAACAAAGGTACATTTGTAATCCAATTACTGTGCTTTGCGAATATTAAACTTTTAGCGGTTATATATTATTTCAGTTAACATTTGCGACACACCGGGCCACATTAACAGATTATTTATATTAATTTCCGCCTACAACATGGCGTGATAATGGAAAAAGCTACAGCAGCAGTAGCATGGCTTCGTAATGCAATTTAAAACTACGAAATTTAGTTATCTCCGCCTATTTTAATTACACGGAGATACGTTTGCCACAGAAATTTTGTTTATCGTTCAGATATTCCAATTAACCGATTTAACAAATATAACTTTTAGTTCGTGTAAAATTTATATAAAATCATCGAAAGCTCCGTACCCGATGAATTTTCATTAAAATATGGGTTCTTAAAAAATAAATATAAAGTAAATTTTTACGTCATTTTTGTTGCAGTTCAACAATACATTTATTTTCATTTTAAAAAATGTTATCTGCTTTTTTGAATGCAGACATTTTTCATCAAAATAAAATATTTTAATGATCTTTCGGTAGAAAGAAAATTCTGAATTTTTGAAAATAGCATACATAAATTAACTGCAAATGAAAATGTAGTAAACGTACTATAATAACTCGTTTTTTTTTTTTTTTTAATGAATTTAAATGAATAAATGAAATAAAAGAAGCACAATATTAAGAAGTACAACAGATTCAACGTGGGCAAATTCATAAAACGAAATTTGGCAACAACAATCAATTCAATCAGTTTAGCTTTTATGATGTTTTGGGTCTCCGAATTCAAAAGAAAAATAACAATAAAAAATGAAATTTAAGCCATGAACAAAAAGTATCGGAAGGATACGTAACAAGAGTTAACGATGTTTTCAAAACTGAACGTAAAAAGAAATATTTATATTGACAAAAGCTGGATTTTAAAAACAAATGTTATTTTCGTTTTCTTATTTGAAAGTATGTTTAAGATAAAGATTTATCGGATTTAAAGATAGACAATACGAAACCATCTGTAACAATCAGTTTAACAAAAGTTTTAAACAAATAAAATTTTTCGAACACAAAAAATTTACAAAAATTCAATCTGAACAATTTGCTTAAAAATATAATTTTATATTAAAAACGTTATCAACTTGTACTACTAAGTTAGTTTCCAAACAAACGGAAATTAAATTCTTTAATGGTATTGATAAATTTAAATTGCATTTTATTAAAATTCTCCGCATTTAATTTTTATTTTATACACGTTTTTATGTATATAATTACACTATTTCCTTTCACAGGTATTTGTGTGTAATTTATACCTACAAATGCTTCATATAAGCTGAATTTAAATTCCGTATCAATATATTTCCAGCAAACATATTCAGTGCATTACAATAATTAAACAAATTTGGTTAGTTTGGTACTGAATTGCATTGTAACGTTCATGTCTCGTATCTATAAGAATTCTATCTATATGACAACTTCCACGAAGATCAATATTCAAAGAAAAGTTAGTTTTTTATTTTTTTTTTAGTTTCCTCATTTTGATATAGTAACATTATGTAATAAATTAGAGAAACTTCACATTGCGATGAAAGTAAAATTTCTACCACTCTTGGGATCAAAAAACCTCTCTGGTTATCCGAAAACTTTGTCTTAGTTTTTATTGCTCATATTTTCACATAACTTTCGGTTTCGGTTGTTTCTGAATTTTAGTGAGATAAATATACTGTCTAATAATTCCGCGTTATGAAATATCGCCTCTCTTACAAAGAAAGTTGTCGCAAAGTTTTTCTACGTACTATACTAACACCGACAGAAAAGCCATTTGTTATAAGTTTCATCGTAATACAGTTCATAATGTACTAGCTTTCATTGTAAACTTCGATCAGACAGATTTTTTTAAAATTATGGTAAAAAATTAACCACGATGTAGAAGTACAATAAAACGTTCTAAAATGCAATCAAGGAAATTCGTTGTATTTAATTCTTTTTGAAATAATTTCATATTTTAAACAAGAAATAAAAATATAATTAATAAATATATGCAAAAAAATCAAAGTTCTATTTTATGCTCGTATGATGAATAGGAACGATCAACATTAATATTTTTGGTATATAAATTATGAACATAAATTTTCACTAACATCCCATATTTATTATAAATTTGCATATTTTTATTGGGTTAGTTTCTACTGATGAAGAACTACAGTGTGTAATTTTGTTCGGTGAAACAATTCTAAAATTGCAGTTATAATTTTAACAAATAAAAAGTTACAATCGAGTAATCTATTTCCCCGCATTTAATGCGTTTATAATTAGCAACAATTTATATCTTACGCGGAACTTTTAATTCTCTTTAAATTTAAAACGCAATTTAGGAAAACATTTCCATTCAACGTTATAAATTCTAGAAAATAAACAGCGTGTAGTGTAAGCGCACAATGTTTACCACATAAAGAGTTATCACAAAGGGGTAAAGTCCCATTTAGAGTTAAAAATTGCAACTGATTCGGTCTGAATCGCAATCGCAATATATATTATTCGATGGAATTCCGAAAATGTCACATAATGTGCTAAAAAAAAATTTTAAATGAATGCATCAAATAAATTCGCATTTGAGATAAAGTTTTAAGGTTTAAAGTGGGTTCTTAATTCTCCGAGAATTGTACTCGAACGGTTAGAAATGTCTGCCTGTCTCAAGAGAATACTTTTGCCGAAATGTGAATACCCCAAACTAAAGCGGTAAAATCGATGGAGAAACCTAAGACTAATGTGACAGAGATATATGAGCAACTGCCCTCTTTCTTGTAGAAAAAAGATATAGCTTGAATTTTATTATTCGATACTTGCCGTTACTTTGTCGAAGAACATTAACGATTTATTTGTTGGTAGATTATTATGCAAAATTATTTATCTCATATTTTGAAAGAAAAAATAAATTTTTTTAGTCAATTCAATGTTTTCAACGCAAATTGATTATTAGATTTTAAAATATTTTATTAGAAAAATTATATTTTGTAAAAAAATCTAATAAAAAATACTTATTCCACATGCAATAAACTTTACAATGTTGCTTTCTCCGGTTAATCGTTTATTCGAATCTCTTTTTTACGTCTTGTGAGCGTAATTCAACGTAGATTATCATATTTTGTATTTTCCTTGAAAACAAAGAAATGTAATCTTCGTTTAGCAAAAACCGTTACGTTTCCAACGTAATACTAATAAATCCCTGCAAATTGCAAAACCTCATGTTTCTTACTTACTCGTATCTCTTGAAATTTCGCTGAAGGGATCTATTATTCTTATGAGTGTATTTGTAGTATTTTCCGTGTATCTAAAGCTCACGTCGAATCGTTTTCCTTTAGAATTTTATTTCGTAGTTTCCAATCTGCACTCCATATTCAATCTTTCCCGTCGCAGTTCGCTTCGATAATCAAAGATGCAAACTCATTTGCAAAACCGAATCGACGACGTCGATAAATGTATGTCTACGGAAATATTTTAGTTACACTCGAATACGACGTTTTTAAAGGAAATCTAAATTGTACCTCTGTACACAGAGGAAAATTTCCATCTTCATTAATTCTAGTTCGATGGTCTGCTGAACATCGACAAGTTTGTTTAATTCGAAAACAGTATACAACTTCGTACTTCTTTAAACAGATTTAATGAGATTTTTATCTCTTTACATGAATACAGATTTATAATTAACTGCAGAAAAAAATAAATTTAATCTGAAATAAAAATATTGTACTTTTGTGTTTTTATTATTTTCACGTGTAAATTGTCAAAATATTCATATTTAACTTGGTGTTAATAAGAAAAACATTCTTCGTAATTTTTAATTTAATCATTTAATATTTAATAAAATATAGTTTTTTTATGGATATTTTTTACATAAGGCCTTATTCTTATATAATTATTCTGATTGACAGTGTTCCGTAAAAAACAACTTTAAATCGTTTGATGTGCATTTTCCCCTATAATCCCATTTTATACGAGAACTTTATTTGCCTTTTTTTTTCAAAGTACAAAGCTGTAATAAACTAGTTGATTGACAGCTTTATCGGATTTAATGCCAGTTTGTTAAATACAACAGTTTCCAACGTGCAATCTGCTTCTTTTGTTAAAAATATACCACAGAAATATGCTAGAGCTGCACTTGCAGATAAAATATTAAATTAATTCCCCTAAATATTTCTAACAATATTTTCTAAAATAATTTACATGTCGCCGTTGTTCATAGATTCATTTATTTTCGATAAATAAATTATTTAAACAAATATATGTTTATGTTCATAAAATATTTACAAATTTATATTAATGGAACATATAAATAAATATAAAACTTCAAAATTTAAAATAAATGCTTTCAACAAATATTTAGGATGCATTAACGCATTGCAATTTAGACTGCATTATTTAAACTATTTTTTTTTTAATTCCCTTTGTCGAAATTTTGCAATTTATTATCATTGCTGACAAAAAGTTTATTTCATTATTTTGCACTGTTTCATTGATTTATTCGTTAATTCAAACCAAACAGAAGATTTACAAATTATAATCGACCGATTGCTTCACATAACGTATAGCATAACATACAGTCTGTTCACGGGAACATTCTACAATAGCTAACTTTTTTATTTAAGGAGATACAAGCTTGGTTAAATGGACAAATTTTAAGTACCTTGCAATGCGCTTTTCGCGTAATAAATTATAAAACAAAAGAACTTCGCGTTGCTAAGATACAAGCATACCGATTACTTTTTTAAATTGAACACCCTGTATATTTTTATATTTTTAAGTTGCTCTGGTTGCCTGCAATAATTAATTATAAGACAAGTTTTCTCTAAAACCGCTATGAAAAGAGTTTTGGAGAAAATAATTTTGCAAATTTCATTATAATTATGATAATAATTATAATTAAATAAATAATTTATAATACAATTATTTTATTGTTATTGATGTGAGATGCATAAGACATATTGGTGCAGTCCGAAGGATAAAAAAATATTTATAAAACAAATTGTTGCAAGGGGAGGATCGATAACAACAGATCTTTTGCTTTTTGATTTTTATTATTTTATTACTATTTTTTTAACTCCTTAACTAGCGATCCTAGAAAAAAATTGTTTTATAATTAATTATAGCACGCAATCAGAGCAACTTAAAAATATAAAAATATACAGGGTGT
>JAFFZR010001809.1:0-10717 GCA_018397195.1 Lethrus apterus
GCAACCCAAAGACCATACTATGTAATTGGGTTCGACCTGTTGAGGTGGCAGAACAGAAAGGGTTAAATAAAATAAAATAAAAAATATCAACATTAAATTTTCAGATCGATTTTTCTCAGAATTTTTTTAGTGCAACCTTGTGATTTTTTTGCACGGTCATAAAGGGTAGAAAAATCACTATCGACGTCATAACTACAAAACAAATGAAGGTCGGAAGATGAATCGCACATATTAATGTCTATTTTTGAAATCAAAAATCGACCTGTTTCAGCGTTTTTTAAAAAACCGGTTGAGTTCGTTTTTATTTTAAATATTCCTTACTTTTTGTCTTGACTGTATGTATACAGAACCAACTACAATTACTTGAAATGTATGAAACTCAATAATAATTGATCACAAAATCAGTGGGAACTTGTATGTTTATTTGATATGATGTTGCAAAGTTGCAGTTTGTATAGACTTCCCATCTTTCAGCATTGTATATAACAGCATTGCAAGTTCCAATCTTTTAGATTTGCTTCCGAAATATAGATGTCGCGAATATTAATGTTACAGATTAGTAACTGCAGTCTGACATTTATCAGTGAGATGGCGCCAATAATGCACAATAATACTATAAATACTCAAATCGAGAAAAATAGCGTAAAAAGCAACCTTTAAAGCATTCCTTATCAACACAAGAACGCCAGAATGAAAATTGTGTAGTTGTTTTAGTTGTTTTCCCTCTCGCCCTAAGTTCAAAAAACTTAATTGAAAAGACGTCCAGAAGAAAATAATTTAAAAAAAGAAAATGAAAGCCAAGCTCTGCTCTATTCTTCTCAACTACTTATCTCAACTTATTTTCTTCTGAACATTCAGTTCTGTTTTAAGGCATAATGAGAGGGAAAACTACCTCGCTCTCTGAATTAAGTCGTACTTTTCTGGACCATTCACTTCCCTCCATTTTCCTTTTTTTCTTTATTACTCTTTCAGCGCAGTGTCTTTAACCATCTCTTTAACTTCGTTCGTTATTTAATTTCTTTCTTGTTTCTTGTATGTATGCATTTTGAACACTTTCATTTTCTCTCTTGTTCGTTGTTGTTCTTGGTATGACAGGTCAAATTGAGACTTGCAAGAGATACTTGAAAGCTATAGAAAATATTCAATAAGCATGGCCTAAGAACCCTGAAGAATTCCATATCTTTGTAACGAATTATATACGTCAAGCATTATATTATCATATTTCATCGATCATCAACCTTTACACATTGTTTGGAACAAATCGCTTCGCAATACATAAAATCCTAGTCACGAATGTAACATTTTGTCATTTTAAACATCACCTTAATATCAATTAATAGCGCGAAATAAGTTTGCTTAAAACGATTTTAGTTTTTTAAAAAGCAAATTTATTGTGAATTACAAAGTACAGAGGTTGATGTACACTTATAACTAAACCACTAAACTATTCTATTCGCGTTCGTTCTTATACGGGATGTCCCCGAAAGGTCTGTACAAAATAATAAAATAGAACGATTTAACCCAACTTACCTCTATTCAAAGTTGCTTCGTTTAGCCGCTAGAGGGATACAAATTTCCTGAAAAGAAATCGTTTATTCGAGAAAACTTTATAACGCTTTTCGCGATTGGGACCAAATTTGGTATGTGGATTTGTACTGAAAGAAAGCATTATTTGGCATGTTTTTCTCTTCTGCCTGTTTTGTAAGTGGTCAAAAAATGGTCATCCACATCTTAAGAAGCTCATACTTTTTTTGTTATTTGATGAATACTTTTGAAACTTTTTTTGCTGATAGACACATATGTTACCTACATTTCTTGTCTCTTGCTCCATTTCGTCATTTCTCATAGTTTAGGCAAAAAATTAATAACCCTCAACACAAACTAGAAATTTTAATCAAATCAACGAAAAAAATTCACAACAAATGTTGGAATATACCGCCTTCTGCATGAATGCAAAGATTAACACGTCGTAAAAATTTGAACTGGACCCTTCTCATCATTTCGACATCGTTTTTTAGAGTGTCTACTGCAGGAATTATAGCAACGCATCCAAAATGCAGTAGACACTCTAAGAAACGATGTCGAAATGATGAGAAGAATCCAGTTCAATTTTTTACGACTTGTTAATCTTAGCAATCATGCAGAAGGCGGTATATTCTCGAACATTTGTTGTGAATTTTTTCGTTGATTTAATTAAAATTTCTAGTTCGTGTTGAGGGTTAGTATTTTTTTCTGCCTAAACTATGAGAAATGGCAAAATGGAGCAAGAGACAAGAAATGTAGGTAACTTATGTGTCTATCAGCAAAAAAAGTTTCAAATGTATTCATCGAATAACAAAAAAATTATGAGCATCTTAAGATGTGGATGACTATTTTTTGACCACTTAAAAAACACGCAGAAGAGAAAATAACATGTCAAATAATGCTTTCTTTTAGTACAAATCCACATACCAAATTTGGTCCCAAACGCGATAAGCGTTAGAAAATTTTCTCGAAAAAACGATTTCTTTTCATGACATTTGCATCCCTCTAGCGGCTAAACGAAGCAACTTTGAATAGAGGTAAGTTGGGTTAAATCGTCCTATTTTGGCCTCAGGAATATGTGTTATTATTTTGTACAGACCTTTCGGGGACAGCCCGTATATTTATTAATATCTTTATGCATATTACCTAACTCCTACCTACCTAACCTTTTTTCTCAATGTACACTTAGATATTCTTGAATTATGTTGTTTCCGTTGCCAACCCTTCCGTTCATGTCTCCCATTATATTTGCTCCTCAACATCTAGTTACCTTTTCCTTTTTTTTCTTATCGTTATCGTTTGATGCTTCCGTTTCTAAATTCTTCCTCCTCTAGTTCTCGTCTTAAACATTTAATTTACGTAAGTTTTCCTATGTGTGTATTTTATATTTTTCTTGATTACTATTCATCCCAACACAATTCCTTTAGAAATTAAAAAACTTTCCATAATCTGTCGACATATTTCGAAGAAATTAAATTCATCAAAGTTTAAGTCACTCCATCGTTTAATATTCGAATCGCAATGAATTCCACTAATCTTCGTTGCGTTAAGTGAAATTGATGCTCGTTTCCATTTAATAAATTATCTGTGTCAGGGACTCAAATAATTCAATATGAAGCAAAAACAAAATAATTCATTCGGTGAACGTTAAAATACACAATACCACTTTAAAATAATGACTTATTTCCTCGGTACGAGAATATCCAAGACAATTTGTTTTTCCTCATCTCCGTGTGCGTTTGTTTACAACTGAAAGTTCAATTTGACGCGAGATTGTAATAATCGACGGAAAAATCCGTTTACGTCAATATCTAGAGTAGAAAAACTCATTTAATGGCACTGAACAGTGAGAGTTTAGTAATCATCTCGCTTCGATGTATTTCAGTCGAAGTAGAAAGACTCGCGGTAATAAATTGTTCGTAACGGTTTGGAATTACCTGCAGCTGTGAAGAAAGTAAAATCGAGCTTTATTTCGTGTTTTATGGACAGTTGGGTTTGTATTTATGGTTTTAGTAAACATTAGGGGATATTTCGTTTTAAACTGGGAAAACTATTATCTTCTTCACCATATCAATCGTTAATAAAGATATATGAACGACTAAAGCAGCTTTTAATGAATTAAGCTTCAGCTTGTGTGTTCGTATAATTACGCAAAAAAATATTTTCGTATTAAAAAAATGGGAAAATTTCTGACTCGCGTAACGCTTTATGATAAGTTGCGAATGAAAGATTTGAAAATGCTTAATGAAAAATATTTGGAGTTGCTCATTGTAAAGGGGCTTTTAAAGCTCAAAACGTCGAAACTGCTTGGACGCGTTTGAAATAGTTTCGTCATGATGATCAAACTAGAAAAACTGAATATAATGAATCTAAATATTTCCACCTTTCTACATATTTTATACGCCGTGTCCATTAGAGTAATTCCTTTGTAATTTTCTGTTTCCTGTCGCCTTTCGTTTCTTCATTCTGCTTATTATCCTTTGCATTTCTTCCCACATTTATTTTTTTTTCCATTTCCGGGCTACCTCGGGCCTCCGTCTCTTTAATAAATACAACAATTAGTACATTCATAAACGCAATTTAGCAGTATGTTTGGATTTATTTGGGAAGTTAATTTTTTGTCATCTCATCATATTATCTCACATTTTATGTAAAGAAATTACAGGCAGTAAATGCAGCAGATTCCAATTCGAATGCCGTTCAAATCGAGAATGCATAGCCATTTACAACGCCTGCGATGGTATCCCTCAATGCACCGATGGTAGCGACGAGGCGCCCGAATTGGGTTGTCCCGGAGCCTATACGACGTCACCGCCTCCGCCGAATCGCCCCAACAACCCTCAAATTTACGACGCAATCGTAAGTCTACAAATTTTTTACGTGCACATTTTCTCATCCTTTCCCTTCAATCAGGACAATCAAGCGCCGCGTGTTCAAAAAATTCAAAATTTGGACGTTTATCAAAATCCTGCGTTGCGACAAAATCAACCGGTTCAAAGTGTCCAAAGACAGGGGGCGGACTTTTTGCGACCGGTCGTCGAAGCCAGAAATCCCATGATTAATCAAAATGGCCAGTACGAGGTGCCGCAAGTGCCTCAATTTCAACAATATCCTCCGGCTCCGCCGAACAATTGGATACCGCATCAGTCCAATCAAATGCCTCCTCAATTATCTCAATATCAAGGTATGTTGACAAAATTTTGTTTTTTTATTTGAAATTCGATTTCAATTGATGAAGCTGCATTGGCAATGTTTCTTTTTTTTTGAGAATCATCGTCAGGATAATTTATCATATAATTATCCAATTTATTTTCTTTCTTTTTAGATAAAAACAGCCATATATTTATTCACAAGGAGAATGGTTTACAAGTTCCCGATGGCCAAGAGACAAGGTATAATAAATATAAGGGAGCGATGCAGACTTTGCATCGGGCCCTTGGATATTCAGGCGGACGGTGAGATGGGCTATTTTAAAGTAGAATAGCGCACCTCTGCACGTATGAGACACGTAGGAAATCTGTCGCTAGTGCATGACTTCATGAAGTTACCGAAGGCAATCAATTAACGATAGCTTTCTAATTTGGAAGTTACACACGAATTTCAACAAAATAGCACAGCTTTTGAAGTTAAAATTTATTTAAACATTAATTAGAAGAAAAAAAATTGCTGAGTGTTTAGAAATTAATTTTAAAAAATGTCCACGAGTTAATTTCACGATAGGATTCTTTTGATATTGTGATATTTAAAATATGAAAATAACGATAGAAATTATTTTGTAAAAAAAGTAACTTTAAATTTAAAAAAATGTTGTGTAGGTTATTCGTGGACAGATTGTATATCGATAAAATAATTCTATTACTTACAGTGCAATGCAGCAATATGGGGAAATAAACACCCACGAATATCCAAAAATTCCCAACTATTACGGTGAAGTTTATAGACAACCGATTCAACCAGTTCAGGAAAATTGGCCCAACAACCCGCAAGGTAACAAATCTTTACATTTTCACAAAATGTTGAAACAAATTTTTTTTTAGAAAATTACCATAATGGTCCATATGTACCGAAAATGCATTCCAACACACAAGAAAATTGGCAACCAAGTATTCCAGCAGGTGATTATTTACCATCTTTACTTATTTATTTTCCCACTTTATCAATGCATATTTTAAGCCCAAAACGAAAGGGAACAGAACTGGAAACCCGAACAAAAAAATCCGACTCACGTCCAAAATAAAATGGCCCACGATTTGAAACATTCGAAAGAACATTTCGAACAAAAGACTGTCGCGAACAAAGAGTCCAAAATTGAAAAGCACACCCACACAAATCACGATCACGAGTACGACCATTCGAAATATTTCGTCGCGGAAAGACTGGAACTGCAAGACGGTGTCGCCGAAGCACCAGGTGGTGCAATATTATCTTTGACTTTGGGTACGTTTTAATAAAAGTTTGGGCGATTTTAAAATGTTTCTTTTAGGATTGATAATAACTTGTCTGATGGCCATATTGATCGGGTGTAGATTACGAGTGGTCAGACGAAGAATGAGAAGAGGAGGGAAATCATACGCTCATGATGCCGATTATTTGGTTAACGGGATGTATTTATAATTTTGTTTGATTAGAAAAATGTAAATTTTCAAATGGATTAAAGTGTTTTAACGGAGCAGATTTTTTAAGACCGAGAATAGATTTAATTCAAATTTGTCTTTGTATGAACAAAATTTGTGAAATTAGCTTTTTTCAAATGAACGTAGATTCTTCGATTTTCATTTGTATTAGGAAATACAATGAACATTGAAAATACTATGAAAATTCTTGGTCTTAAACAAATATAATCTAAATCCGTGCCTACACATTTATAATGAAAAATTTGTAATTTTCTACATGTAATTGAAATTTGGGTACAGTTATTGTCAAATTAAATAAGACAAGCCTGGTTGACGGCACAACCGAACGACTGGAGTATTACTGGTTGCATTTGGTTTCACGGAGTGTTACAAATAAATTGATACAAAAACTAAAATTAAATAAATTTTAATACAATAACAATGTAAGAATTAGGATCCTAAGTTCATCAAGACATGCGACAGAATTTGTAAACTGAAAATGTTAAATTAATGACGCAATAATATTAAAATCCAGTTTCTTAATGTTTTCAATGTGAATATTATCACTACACTTAAGGAAATTTACATTTTATGCGAAACAGATGTAGACCATAAACCCTTACGCCTAAGACCGCCGCGTTCGGGGGTGCAAAGTATGTCCCGCACAAAGGCGCCACATCGGCGGGGGGGGCATGTTGCCATGATAATAATTTCTGTAAGTGTTTTAAAACATTGCAAGTTATTACATTTTTTGAATTTCAATTACGAAGCGAACCCAACTCATTCAGAACGGCTATATGATTTTTTGAAACTAATTTTAATTTACAAATCTGATCATGGAATACAGCGCTAAAATTTAATTTGCACAGGCACCTCTTACCCACGCAGCGGCCCTGCTTACGCCTCGCACGCTGCGAGGAAATGTTAATAATCGAGTTCTCTCCACAAATGTTTAAAGGAAGCAAATGCAGGCAACCAGTAATACTCCAGTCGCTCGGCTGCGCCGTCAACTGAGTTTGTCTTATTTAATTTGACAAAGACTGTACTCTAAACAATTTCACGTGGTGAAAAAAAAGTTTAAGATGAATGTAAATTACTACATTCTGTTCCTTGAAGCTTTAAGCTTGTAATTTTAGAAACAAATCTATTTATACAAATATCGCAGTTTAGTTCAATGTAGAAAAGTAATTTATAAAACATTTGATAGTTAAAAAGTTAAATTTAGAATTTAGGCTTACACGACTAATATTAATGGGCATTATTTTCCAGGAAGACGCTACTTTTAGATTTTAATAAATCAGAATTGTTCTGAACGTTGGTCACTTTTGTAAGTAACAAGCATCTGTCCTGGAAGGAATTCCTAAATTAAATTTGTATAAATAATTGTATGTAAATACAACTTTGTATAGCTTTGTACTCGAATCATTGAACGATGATGTAAATTGCAAAATGAAAATTTTTGCGAATTTTAACTTTACAGTTCCTATGGAACTTCCAAGTTACAATTTAAACCAAGCACTTTGTATTATGTATTTGAATATTATTAAAAAGTTCATTGTTTCACGTTAGATGTTCAAGTGTTATAATGCGGCATGAAAAATGAAACAACAAACTATCTGAAAAAGTATATTGTATAATTCATATTTATATGACACTTTAATTGTAAAGAAAACATGAATATATTAATAATAACAAACTTACATCAAAAATTCTTTGGAGAAACCATAAGTGATATGTATAACAAAACAAAACACATGTAGTTAATACGATATAAAATAAACCTTTATAACAATCCATGAATTTTTTATTTAACACTAATCCTAACCTAAATTCAGGTATATATCAACATGATACGATACAATGACGAAAAATATATAAATTGCGAGTTACAATAAACTATCGAATCGTCGTAACACAAAGTAAACGCTTTAAATAAAGGCACAACAGTTTTAATTTTTCATACATTTTGATTCATATTAAACAGAATTGTTGGAATTACACTGCGTCAACATATGACACTTTTGCTCTAATCTTTGGACGTTAGCTACGAGAAAAGCATTCTCTATGTATAAGTCTTTGACTAGCATGTCTGTCCTTGCCAGCCTGTCCAACTGTTCGTTGCACAATCTAATCTGACGATCCAATTTTTCCTGAGCGTTTTTAAGTAGAAAATGCAATTCGCCTTTCTCAGAACGATACTGCTGCCAGTAATCTATCAAATAAATAAATTTTATAAGCAACGAAAAATGTAGAATTAATAGCCAAAAAAAAATATAAAACTTACGTTGCAATATTTGTTCATCATGATAATGTTGCTGCTTCAAAACCAATTGCAGATGTCGACATCTTTGCTCTAAATGATGTAATCGTACGTTCATATTATGGACAGCGCTTACAGGTAATGCGACGGTATCCTCCACCTTAGAACTCCTCAAATCATCAAATCCTCTCCACTTACAGGGCAATGCTTCTTGTGCGTTTTCTTGATTCCTTTTGTACAATTTTTGCCCCAGAGAATTTCGGTCGTGTTTTCTCGTCCTCTTCGGCCTTAACGGTGTAGAATTTTTATGTGTTACACCTTCGATGTCGTTCGACGTCGAAGGTAATTCAAACATCGAAACCGACTGTTTAACGTCAGTTTGTGCATTTTGGAATGATATGTTCACTGGGAGAGACGCGGGTGAATCAGTCTGATTGAGAATGGGCTGTGCTTCCATTGTGTTGTCTATAGATTCTTTACTCCAGATGAATGTATCGGGAGTATCGAGACTTTGAGGTGCATTCTCAACACTCAAAGTATAAGGCATCGTATCTGATGAGAATAAATTTGTTGATTCCACGACGTGATTCGTCAAGTTGTTAATTTTGTTGTCCAAGTCAAATACTAAAAAGAAAAATTACTGATGATAAAGTTAATACTGAACACACAACCCAGGACTAAACTTGTTTCTGGGTTTCTGCCCTTCATCAGTTTAGCCCTATGAGTTATGAGCAATTTACTCATAATTTAATAAGTTAAACTATAAACAAAACTTACACAAATTTGGCATCTCCGTCTGGATAGAAACATCAGTTTTTTCATCATTCGTGACCTCGTCCAATTTTTCTTTCAAATCTTGTATCTCCCGATCTTTCTCCTCCATTTGAAATTCCGCCTGCTCTTTATAATCCTCAAATTCGTGCTCCAAATCCGTAAATTGTTCCTCGAGCTTGCACTTTTCCTCAATCGGAGGTAATCTGCTGTTTTTCCTCACGAATTCCTCTTCGTATTCCGTTATTTTCTGCATTAGCTGCGCCAAATGTTCGCTGTATTGGTTCTGTTCCTGTTCGAAGACCTTGCGTTCGTCCTCCAACGTTCCCGACCAGTATTTCTCGCACTTTTCGTATTCGTTCTCCAGCAATTCTAGGCAGTTTTTCAACTCTTCGCATTCGGCCACGACCGCTTTTTTTTCGTCGATGTATTTTTGTATTTGTTCGTTCGTGTCGTCGTTTTCGGTGGACGTCGACGCGTCAAGCGTTCGTTTTGTGGTCATCAGTTCGAAAAAGGCGTCGCTCGACTCCGTTTCGCTGATGAGTCGTTCGAGTTTTTCGTTTAAAGTTTTGATGTCTTCGTGATTGCGATTCGTGGTAAATATCCTGTTCACGTCGGTCTTGAATTCGGTCAGCATCTTCTCCAGATGTGTGCAGCGTTTCGTCAATTTGAAAACCGTGGACGACGACGACGCTTCGGATTCCTGATTAAATTCGTTACTGATTCAACAACACCTTTATGTTCTGGGTAATTGATACAAATGAAGAACACAGTGCGAGATAAATCAGTGGAACGAGGGTGCATTATAATAAAAAATATGAGCAATAAAAAATAGTTAAAAATAAGAAAAGGAAAATATACAAAAGAAGAAAAAATGATAAAGACTTCACGTTCAATAATATATGCATAAAGGACGTGGAAAAAATATATGGTTGGTAGAAATAGAAGTAATAAATCTGAGATGGATTTAACGTAAAAAAGTGAAGAATGATTGCATGGATGGTGTCAATGCAAGTTTGCAACCATCCACATCAGTCCTCACAATTTACCTATTTCCAGGTTTCCATCTTTCGCCATCTCAGAAACATGATAATCACGTTCCTCGGTTTTTTTACGTCTACTAAGATATTAAAGGGAGAGTGTTAAGATGGCAAACGACTACATAAGAAAACCTACAGTTAAAGGAAAGCTACATAATGGCGATACGGGAAAAGGAAAAACAGCATACGAATAAATTTTCAAAAGATCAATCTTGTAATTAAATTTTTGTTTGGACCAACTTCCCTCGATTCCATTATTTTGACACAAATGTCGTTTAAGGTGGTGCAAATTGCAAATGTCATGAAGTGTTACTTTAGATCCAAATTACATATACATTTATCGTGAGACAACTGAATATCTTGTCAGCAAGACGTTTTTGAAAAAAATGTTTCAGACAAAAGTTACTTGATTCAGAGGGGGAAATGCAAAAGCAATGCTTTTTTTTCATTAGGCGGATGGGTTCAAGGTTATTTCAAGATCAACTTCGTTTTTTCAAGTGGAAACCTAC